>CM055961.1:93690000-93900000 GCA_029531755.1 Holothuria leucospilota
TCAACTTACACTGTGGTTGAAGAAATCTTTTATCTGTATTTTTCATAACTGAATTAGAGACATTTTAAGGTGCGTCACGGACGGGACTATACAGGAAATGGATATGTAATTTGGGGGAATTTTCGTTAACGGGGATATGACATCCCCAGACCAGGACTAGCCCTAGAGTTCTAAAACTGATTATCACTGTACTTTGATCAACATTCATTCAAATAATGTATTTACAGTTTCACTCTGGTTGGTCAACAATGGCTTGTACAGTCAGTTGTGTTCCCTATTAAGGTTGCACACACTGTGTTTGACAATATTACCCCAAACAATATAAGCTTATATCAGTGCAGGCAACTCTGGCTGTCTTAGAGGTGTTCTAGACAGGTGATTTGGTTTAAATTGTAGGAGGGGCTTGAAGTTATCTTAGAAGGAAGAATTTTTACTGTCTGGGTTGAGATTAGAATGCCTTTAGGTCTCATCTCTCTAACTTTACATTATATGTAAGTGTCCAGTAGGATATTCCAAATCGGCTCGTGGACGGACAGCCGTCAGAGAAATGTCGGGTGGTTCACACGCGGTCCTCCGATGGTGGCGACGCTGATTGGTTAAGAACTTTTACCCGTTATGCACTGAGTTTCTGTCCTGCCTTGGGACCTCGGTAGCTCTCCGTGGGCCCTCTAGAGACTAGCTGCTTGTTCATGGCCGATCGTGAGCCGTCAAAGGCCGCCGGCGAACCGCTGAATATTGCTGACTGGAATTAGAGAAATAGACAAACAGTTACGTTCAAACTGACAACAATTTTTCAAGGCAAAAATTAATGTATGTCCAATTATATACCAGGAGAAGAAGACAACTTGCGTTACGGACGGGACATTTGCATATAGCAGTCACAAAGGATTGTGGGATACACTTTTGAAGTGGGGCATTTTTTCTCAATGGCATTTTACTGTGGCCAAAAACGACGCACACCAAAATCCAATCCCACAATCCTTTGTACTTGCTATTTGGAAAAGGGTCTATTTATGCATATCTTTTGGTATAGTTTCCGGACATTTTAGTGTGTGAATAAAAAAGATCGGACTTTACGTTGTTGAGTTACGGATTTTTTTTGTTGGGTCGGGTATTTTGGATTGAAATGTAGATTTTGACCGAAAATGATGAAGTTTTGAAAATTATACTTGAAATATCTCTAAATTCCCTATACCTGGCATCTAATCACCTCTCGTGGTTTTTCTTTAGGTTCTAAGGTTCAGGGAAAAAAGTGAGTTGGGTGACCTTATCCGAAGTGCCTGAACTAGATTTTTGAAAATTATGACGTCATTTTTAGCATTTTTTGAGTTTTTGAAGCATGTTTTGAATGTAAACAACTACATTCCGACGTTTTATGAAAAATTTTCAGTATACACCCGCCCCCCCCCAAACAAATGGTGGCATTGCACATAACTTTTTGTAAGCTTTATTCTGTTGGTGGTTGAATAAAGGCTGAGAAGTGTATGTTGACAAAGTTATAATAATTTTTTAGTAGGCAGTATGTTCTGGGTAAAGGGATTACAAACATTAAAGCTTTAAAGGGCAACAAAACTCGCAATGTAGTTTATAAAATTGGAGTAACAGATATTCGATTTTGGAATTATATTAAGTGGGGAGAACTGATGATGGCCGCATCTGTAACATAGCTTTATAAAGTAGATTTTGAAGCAATAATTCTGTATATTTCTCAGTTACGTGTACGTAGAGAAAATTTAGTTTTGAGGCCCACTTTGTGCATTTTGGTCCCCTGGTTGTTCGGTAAGGGGATATAAGGTTTTCTTATCGTCATCCTTATAAAGACTGAGTTGCGTTTATGCATACTATTTTATACTCAAAATTTCATGAAGGGGCATTCATAAGGAGGGGTGGGACGACAAACTTCAATTTGGGATATGTGCTTCTCACTTCCTTCTAGTCGGGACCCATGCACTCCTGAAGAACTTGATAATTGTGCAATTCAGTTATACACATAGTCTAAGATTTGGATATTGGAAGATAGCAACTATTAAAAATTACATAAGTAAGTCGACAAAGAAATTTCTCTAAATGTTTGAATTCAGTTTCCCGTGACCAGTTGCTAAGTGTTTCCAACTCAATGAAGGTTTGTACCTATTCAATACGATTCAGTTTATCTCAGTATTTTTGAAACGAAATCATTAATAATAGCACAGCCCTTAAGTGTACAGATTGCAAAAAACCTCAAAAGAAATTTTTTCTCCGCCTCAACTGTAACTGACTAGAATAAGCTAAACGACGGGAACGTAGATGTAGGAAGCCGGGGTGGGCTGGGGGGCTAAACCCTGTAGTAAGAAAAAGAACCCTTTATTTGTTCCCTCCTAAAAAACGTCAAAATGTGCAGTACTTTCCTAAAATTTGCCCATGGTGTATTATTACATTGCATCTGAGGACCCTCAAATAATCAAACAAATATCCATACGGAGGGACACACCCCTTCCCCAGAACGGAGGTCCCAAACGACGATCAGCACCCTCCCAGAGAGGAGCAGATTCCTACGCCTATGGACGAGGAAGATAACTAGCAGATCCTGAAAGATAAAAGGCGTTGGGTGGCATGTTGCTAGCACTCTCTCGCTCTCTTCGTCTGTTTCGCATATGCCCTGTGGGAGTCTGCACCTAATATAACGATGCATGATGACGATAACAACGACGATATGAAGTTATGTTTTCAAGCTGTCATTTTTTATTATTCTGCTGGTCGAAAATCCCAACCTCTCTAGCAGCTGTATATAATTATTTAGAATCACAGATGCATAGCTCAAAATCGTATACAGTTGCAGGTAACCCTGTTAACATAAGGCTACGAGTTTAGGTATACAAGGCTACTATAAAATATTATAGGCTGCTATAAAGTCCTTGGATGAGTAAGTCTTCGCAGCCTATAGACTTAGTGACATCAGTACATGGCTTTGATTTTCAATGTTGTAACAAGTCAAGTCACTGACTCGGACTCGAGTCGACTCGAGTCGCACATTTGACTTGACTTGACTTGGTCATCAGACAAAATGACTTGACTTGACTCGAGTCTGTAACCGTAAATGACTTGACTTGACTCGAGTCACCACCTAAAATGACTTCACTCGGACTCGAGCATAGCATGGCTCGAGTCCAATTGAAGACTCCAGTCAGGAAAAATGACTCGAGTCTCCTTTTGCAACTCAAGTCCTTTGATGCGACTCTGATGTTTGTGAATGTACCCAATTCTGAGCTGTGCTATGTGCATACCGCGAGATAGACGCGGCGTCAACACACAGTGCACGTGTGAAATTAATACCAGCACAGTATGAGTATACTTGTCACTGGACAACAAACGGGCCGCGGTAGTTCGACAAATCCGCACTCACCGCTGCGGAAGCATGTCACACCAGGGAGCTGTCAATGGCAGCTCCCTGGTCATACCATACTGTATACAGCATTACAGGCATGGACCATTACGAACACCAACCTCAGTGGTTTCTATCGGAAAACATGTTGCACAGACAGGGTTGTCATCTGCATGATTCTTGGTCTGATTTCAGGAACTTTCGTTGTAGATTTTTATCCATGCCGTGGGTGAATATTTCAAAATGAAATTATTAAAATGAGAGTCTGTTCATTTTTGCTCTCTATAATAATTTTGTTGCCTCTAAAAAAGAAGTATTCAAATAATTTTGCTTGTGCAACTCTGATGGGAGTGGTTTAGTCCTCAGTAAAGGCATGTGTGTAGGGGGGCATTCCACGAGACCGAAAATCAAAAATAAAAAGGGTCCATAAGACCAAGGGTCTGCGACTGACCGAAAAAGAGAAAAGGTTCGCGAGACTGAAAATAGCAAAAGACCCGCGAGACCGAAAATAAGAAAAGGTCCGCGAGACCGAAAGCGAGAAAAAGTTTGCATATAGTAATATTTATCACGTACGAATACGTTTTTTTTCTAATAATGCGTACGTACGTAATAAATAGTGGCCGCGTACAGTGACGTAGCGAGGGGTTAATTGGGTCATTGCCCAACCCACCCTGGCAAGAATAAATAATGCCAAATTTTACTTCCAAATGTTTCACCCGCACACAAATTATCTCAAAGGGGAGGGGAGAATCCTCCTGTTAGGCGCCTTCCTCTCCCGGAGCATCGTTCACAAAGTCATGATCCCCCTCAGCTGAATTCTGGTTACACAACTGTCCACGTACGCATATCCTTAAAAGTTCCGGTCTCGCGAGCGGTTTTAAATTTCGGCCTCGCGGTTCTTCGGTCTCGCGAACCTATTTCATTTCCGGTGTCGCGGACGTAATTTCATTTTCGGTCTCGGGACCCTATTTCATTTTCGGTCTCGCGGACCTTTGGTCTCTTGGACCTTCAGTCTCGTGGGCTGTAACCGTGTCTAGCCGGTCGCCAATAGCTCCCTATACTGTATATACATGGTCCTTACAACGACCCATTAGAAATCCGGGCTCTTCGACCAGCGCAATGCAGGTCGAGATTGATTTTTTTTTTCTTATAGCAAAGATAGGACCTTAAGTCCTTATATACTGCTATAACATTTCCTTTCCAGCTCTGTAATTAATATTGCAGTTGTTTTTGATCACTTTAACCTCTGAAAAGTTCCGTAAACTTGAAATAAAATCAATAACTTTGCCACTTCGTAAAATTTACTGTAGGCTGTTGCGTTCGAAATATTTGTTGATATCAGAATGACGTGTGCGTAACAGTGTGACATCACACAGAACATTTTACTACTGTATAGTTCCTATACATACACATGACAACTGCCTATGCAAACATTCCATACTGACGTAAGAATGTAGCTTATTAGCATACTGATGTAAACATCGTTCCTATGTCACACAGTAAATATTAAGGCACGAAAAAGTTGCTAATTTCATTTCAAGTTTTTGGCCCTTTCAAAGAGATCTCAGTGATCAAAAACAAAACTGTAATACTCCTGTAACATCTGGAGAAGAAAAGTCATGGTGAAATCTATTTTCAGAGGTCGTTGTACGGACTGTGTATAGTGAGCCCCTAGCGAACGACCATACAGTCCTTTACTGAAGACTAGGACTGGTTGTGATTTCGCAACCCCGTGTAAAGCATTGTTCATCAGGTGACGTTGTCAGGGTGATATCCACAGCACACAGTACCGACAATAGCAGTCCGGGCCATGTATGTTATGTACGTGCACATGCATCCATCAAGCAAAGCCATCTATCGCTTTCATAGGCGGGATTACGGTGGGCAATGGAGAACTTGATCACCCCCCCCCCCCCACACACACACACACACTTTTTCCAGAGCTTAAAAAATAATAAAAATAATAAAAAAAATAGCTAAAGGAATCCAGACAAGAAAACTATAAGAGAATTTTCAATAGCCTATTATCATTAAATTTTGCAATGTTAAATGGAGGAAAACATTAAAATCAAATACCATAAAAGTGCTAGGAAGATTTTTCTCTGCGAGCTCCGCGCGCACCCCCCAGAAAAAAACTGACTAATAATAAAAATGACTGACTAATAATTGAAAATTTTGTCTGGCACGGTAAAACTTCAGCTGATGCGCACTGTCTCGTAAGGTATTTTTCGACTGGCTGATAGTATTGTATTGTATCGATTGCATCCTTTGTTAAGGTTAGGGATTAGTTAGGGATTAGTTAGGGATTAGGGTTAGCGTTAGCCAGTAATAAAAATTCTTCTTAGACAGTGCGCATCGGCCCTAAAATTTCTTTCAAAGCGTGGGCGTCTCCTACGCGCCACACTGCTGGGACTTGAAGCTCTGAAATAAGTCACTGAAAATACCGTACGTCATTTAATGCACCCTGGTCCTTGCAAACGAAATCCCAAACTCTACCCATGTATAGGGAATCACAATTCCCGATAAATTTTTCGGCGTGCTTCGTATGAGCCTGATATAAATTGGTCTCTTTAGTACTGCTGTACGACTGTGCGTAGGAAAGTTGGTGGAATTGCCGCATTATTATTTCCTGTAGGACAGCTTGAGTAAATTACTGTTTCCAAAACCCTCGCTACCCCTCTTCCTGTCCACTTTCCCCACCAACTGCCATCATGCAAATTGACTTATGGTTACCATCTTAAATTTGCGATTCTCATAAGAAACCTATTTCGTTAGCATTTTAAATTACGATGGGGAAACAAAATTTGTTCAAGGAATTGTCCAGAATTGTCGCAAAAGCCGTCAAATTAAAAAAGAAAAAATTCTCAGTCTCCAGCCTCCAGCTTCGCACCTTCGGCTCTCGCGGTTAAAGGTTTCGCTGGTCACAACTTCACAAGATGTAGCCTCCAAGGAAAATTACTTCCCTGCATGGCATTTAAACTGCCGATGGCCTTGGCCATGTCCATGTAAAAACTACCCGTAAAACATTTCATTGTTTTTTTTAAATTATCATAATTATACTCTATAACCTGATAACCTTCAAAATCGACACTACCTTATTTTTCACACTAATAAAAACGGTTGAGGGGGGTCGTCCCAGACCATCGACAAAAATGAAAGATGAAAGAAAGAACTATAGAGCAGGATATAGGGCCCTGTATCCTGCTCTATGGAAAGAACAGGCACCTGGGGAAAGTAGGAATTTTTAATGTAATTGTTACAAGACGACCCGTCAGGAACACCGGATTGAATCCATCGACGAGCGAATGGAAAGTTCCAGAGAATTCAACTTCAACGCAGCCTTTCTAGAACTGTCTAGAAGTGAGAACTGTTTGTGTAATGTCCCAATTATAGCAGCGACCTGGCAACACTTCTAAGAAACTGCAATTGTTTACAATTACTGTGTGCTGTAGAAGTTTCTATTAAGGAACGTTCTCGTAATTGCTGGACTGTGGGCACTAGAAGTTTCTGTTAAATTCTGGAGAGTTCTCGAATAAAAGCCTAGCATATAAAAGGCAGTTCAACAACTGTTATGGGAGAGATCATAATACTTCAACGAGACCAGACTGTCACACTGCTGAGATATCATAAGCCAGCCACTGACACTGAACACTTGTGATAAATAGCCTTACGCCGTTTCTACACTGTGTATTGAGACTGTTATCATCCATCATCGCCTAGCCTTGTCGTTATTCGCTCGTGGAACCAGTTCCTACGCTACAGCACGCTGCAGGTCTACTACTGTACCATCGTCAACGTGCATGCACTACCAGCCCTTGGACCAGACCAGGCAAATATTAAGTAAAGGATTGTGAGTAAGTCTAATTAATTATTGTAAATTTAAGTAAGTTAAGGAGATTGTAAATAATCATTAAGTTGTTGAATTTTAATCTCGTTCTTCTGTGATCTTTCGCTGTTATTGGTTTGACTTGCGACCACAAGCCGTAACATAATAAACAATACTACATTTAAAATCAAAGAAAAACAATACAATTAAAAATTTCAATGTGTTTTCTTCGGAGCGCTTCACGCGCACCCGTTTTAAATATTGTTTTGGGATTCCGGGGTTTTTCCTGTAGAACATCTGGCTTTTTATAGCTTCGTACATACTCTTCCATTATCTTTGAAACCCTTGAATTCCCCATGGCCTTACGCAGTGGAGGGGAAGTTCCCGAACCCCAGAAATTTTCAAAGCAAAATTTTTATCACCATTGATCTGTGTAAATTTACCGACTTTTTGAACATTGTTTAGATGCAAGTTGTAAGGGGCGAGAAAGTGCCATTTCAGGTACCGTAATATCGGACAGGCGCTTAGCGAAGGGGGGTGCAAGAGTCCTCTCCTTGAGGATACTTTTCTTAGCTTTTTTAGTACTCATATGATCGCTAAAAGTCTAAAATTGCGATTTTTTCAGTCGCGCTTCGCGCGCACGTACTCTGAGTTCTAGATCTCACATTTATAAATTTATTGCTCCAAAGTCCCCGCCTTCGGTGCCGCTTGGCAGTCCACAAGGGTTTGCACCCCCATTTTCAGACATCAAATCCCCCGGTCGTTGTGGCCATTTTTATTCGTTATTGACGGAGAGAGTTTATTTCCGAGAGTTGCATAGTGCTACATGCTACGTCCTTGACTACTTCGTTCGATTAAAGTGTATGTCACACCATGGCGTAGCCATCTGTGGATTCCAGGACGACGACATCTAACTTTAGGCCTACGTTGCAAAGTGAAACTGAGATTGTGCCAGCAGATATAAATTTACATTGTTTGCTTGAGTAGTTTCAGCATTCCTGTGTTGGGCGCAAGCTTCGCGTGGTACCTTATTGTGTGCAGGGTACTCCTGGCAGATTGTATGTGAAGTAACTTACATGCAAAATAACTTTAAGTTATGTGAAAACAATGTACCTGTAGCATACCATAGAAAAAGATTGCAGTCAGTGACAGGTACACTTCAGAAGAGGCAGAAAGGAACCAGTTATCTCAAAGTCACACCAAAGAAAAAATACCAGTTTTAAATTTGCTATGATTTTTTGATAGTGTGAATTGCGTTAACGTATAGACACACCAACTGACTCGAGTTGACTTGACTTGACTTGGCTTCTGTCTTGACTTGTCTTGACTGGAAAATGTGCTTGACTTGACTCGAGCAATGTGGCGAATGACTTGACTTGCGGCTCGACCACCGTTGACTTGACTTGACTTGTGACTCAACCAAGGGGTGACTCGTTACAACACTGTTGATTTTACATAAAATTGTAAGAGGTTACGTTTTCAAACTTTCATGTTGTATAGACAGGTCTTACTGGATTCAACCCTCTTTCGCAGCTGTATGTCTCTTGACTCGCAGCTTAAGAAATTTATACTGCGTTAAGCTTTGATATGCGGCTGCGAGTTTAGTTAAACGGCTGTGAAATTAGATATCCGGCTGCGAATTTAGATACACCGCTACAATCTCATGAGGCAGATGCGAATATTATACAACTAGCTTTGCGAGATGGGTAGCCTAGTATGTCTCTAAAGCCAACAGGTTTAGCGGCATCAGCATATGACATTGATCTGATCAACATACATAATTATAAGACGGTACGTTTTCAAACTTCCATATGGTATAGGCGGATATTAAATCACATCTTTTTTTCGCAGCTGTAAATCTCATGGCGGGCAGGTGCAGTTTAGCTTCAGAAATGTATACTCCTCCTGTAAGGTTTGATATGCAGCTGCGAGTTTAGATATACGACTGTGAGTTTCTTTTTTCTCGTAACTAGCCTGTATCTTCAAAGCTTACAGAGATAGTGATCTAGTGTATTTACTATTTACATATGTGTTTCATTGAAGATATATTCTGAAGCTAAAATGCGAAGCTGTACTTGCAAGTCATACATCCCATTTTCTTTTAGCTGTGCGGGCGAAGGGGGGGGGGGGGGGAGAGGCAGTCGCCCTCACCATATTTTTGGTATTTTTCAAAGTTTATTTTTACAATATTGCTAGTATTTCCCCTATTTCGATGAGGTAAATAGGCCTGGGTAGTTCCAATTCAAGCGATCTGGGAGGCATTTTGGGCCATTTTTTTTCTTGCGCTTCGCGCCAACCCATGGTGGCACAGAGCACTGAGAGTCTGTCTATGAAATTCGCCAGCCCCCTTTGACAAATTCCTGGCTACTGTAGCTGTGTATCTCTAGACTAGCAGTTGCACAGCTCAAAAACAGATAACTTTAATAAGGCACCAACAGGCATCAAAAAGTGCAGTTTGTCTACTGTTCATAATAACAATATTTGAACTGACGGCCAGCCGTTCTTCATCAATTAATGATGCATCCGTTTTGTAGGTGAGCAGATGGAACCGTAAGGGTTGCAAGCATGGGGTTACAATAAATCCACTCACGCTGTCCAACGAGAAATAATTAAGACAAAATCAGCTTCTGTGATAGATGTGCGAGAAAAAACCGAAAACAGCATTTTAAAGACATTTTTACCATGTTTTCTTTCACTTCACATCAGTAGCGTGGCTAAAGTGACAAAAGTGAAATGGCAGAGGGCAAATGTTGGCGATTGTTCCGATATGATACTGCAGATGTCCCGTCAAAATGGCCAGGACCTGGAGTCTCTTCCCCTCCACCAGGAAGTCAACACTGTGGTGTAATTGATGATATATTGGATGGGGTGCTATGATGTTTGTGTTACTATGTGAAATTTCTGCAATAGGGGGTTTGAGACGCTATCGCACCACAGCCTAGAAACTGTAGCATGACTACAGACCACAGACTGCAGCCAGGCTGGCGTGGGGACTCGCCAGTTGATTACGGTGCTCTTCTTTAATTTAACAATTAATCGCTTGCCTAAGTAGAAAAACAACAAAGAGTGACATCGGCAGGTATTGCATGGGGCGAACAGACCCCTAACAATTCCTCTAGAAATTCTAAAATGAGGTTTGAATTAGCGACTCCTGCAGGAGGTAGGGAGAGATGCTGTTCGAAATGAGCAATTCTTTTCTATCACAAATATTTCGCAAACTGACCTAAACTAGCGCGCCATCCACGCAGACTAGCTTGTAGTGGAGTACCAAATTGAGAGTACGAGTACGATTACATAGGCTACAGTATGAGTACGAGTACACGATACATGAGTACCAGTACGAGTACACAATTTCGTGAGGGCAAGAGTACGAGTACAAAACACCGGAGTACAAGTACAAGTACGAGTACACAGCTCACGAGTACGAGTACAGATTGTTATTATGCCCACAACTTTATTATCACCCTGTTGTTACATATGTGGAGTTAGAGTGAGAGTTAGATGAGGTTTCACGTCTCAGTTTCTAACCAATTTGGAACAACAAGGACTGAATTTACTCAAGGACTGCATGTACACATGTAAGATGCCTCTGTTACAGGTAGGCCAGACTCGACAACCTCCAACCAGAGCACCGACTGACGCAGATCATGATAGCAAAAATAGTCCAGGAATCGCAGAAACTGCATATCTACAGTGACCCCACATTTATCGGATTTGATGGATATCTTTTTGACTTGAGGCTGAAACTTTCATGAAAGCAGGGAGGTGTAACTAACACCTCCCTGCTGAAAGTATGGCGAAGGAATTAATCCACCCGCCAAGCCTGACCCAGCCACCACAATAGCCTGTATGATCTTGCTTGATCCCTTGAAAAGTGGAAGCATTCTCTGAGTCAACCTCTTTTGATAGGGAGGGTTACCAATTCATACTGAATTTTTGGCCAATTGATTAAACCAATTGAGAATAATAAATTGAGGTAAGTTTATGATGGAATATTGAAATAAAATGCAGCAGTTAATATGTAGAAGAATTATCGCACTCGAGTGCAAGTACGAGTTCAAACATGTCGAGTACGAGTACGAGTACGCGGTACCGGAGTACGAGTACAAGTACGAGTAGTGAGGCTAGGTATTCGAGTACGAGTACAGAAACTTGTACTCGAGTACGGACTCGAGTAATTCAACGGTCTGTATCTGCGATCTTTCACCTGTAATTCTGTTCTTTCATATTTCTTCAATAGTACCATCTCATAAGTATTCACTTCATTCAACAGTCGATATGCAACATTTATGCTATTCTGTATGGTTAGTACCATAGAACAAACTTAACATGTGAAAAGGTGCCGGGAATTATTTTTCTGCCTTCCGTTTCTTTTAGGTAAAAAAAAAATATTTGAATGAAAAAATGCTCCAATACTTAATGAAGGGCCTAATATTGTTAAATCAGACTTATCTTTTTTGGCAGACGTATTGTCTGAATACAGCTTAACCCTGAAAGTATTTTTAAACCGAAGACTTTGGCTCTCTTCGAGGGCCGCGATTGCCTCTTTTCATACCCCGTACCATGGGCGTCAATCCTGGGGGGGGGGGGGGGCGTCACCCCATATTTTGGGAATACACCCATTGACTTAAGATTTTTACACAGTAAATTTTTGACAGAAGTGGCCATGTCGCCCACATTCGGGTAAAGATTGACGCTTCTGCCCCATACCCGATGGCGCCTCACGTTGCATCATGTAGAACTGCGGTGACGAACTTGTATAATTATCACTGAATATAGTCCAGGCAGCAATACTGGAATGTATAACTGCATGTCCTTGACGATGTTTAATGGCAGGACGATTTTGGAAGAGTCTGGACAAAATAATCCAAAAGCAGTAATTTTTCTTCCCATTTTGCACCGGGGATGTAACCATGTAAATAGCCTAAGGTTGGGAGTACCAAAGTTTCTGACTTCAGCCCCATCTATGGTGAGGATGAGTTCGACTTTGGTCATTTACGGTTACCCTCCTTAAAAAGTCGTCCAACCAAAATCCTAGATCGGGCATTCTAAGGAATAGATGATAAACCAGATTGATGCTAAGTTTGCACTACACGCAACTTACGGGCAGTCCCGAGGACGGTACGGATTGAAAATTTATTTGCAGGCACATATATAACCTGTGCTGATCAACTTATATAAAATTTCATGTAAAGTTAAATGAGATCTCTTTGCCAGAGTAACTCTCAAGCCGATTTTCTTCGATCTAAATATGAAATATTGCGGAAGCTCCTTAGATCTTGGAAACATCGAAACAGAAACATATTAGGCTTTATATCGAAGCGACTGTCGAAAAATCGAAATCTAGAAAGTTCCTTCAGGACCACGGTAGGTGAAAACTCAGTCCTATTATTGCAGTGAGTTCCTATTTCCTGTCAAATAGTAGTTAACTCCCTACTCACACTAAATGTGCACAGTACAGGTGGACAGCATGGTTTGTTCAAATGCAAGCACCAAACTGCAAGGACAGGAGATAGGTTTCAAATGGCTTGTTACTGATAGAGGCGGCATATGCATACAGACACTGAACGACTATAATAATTACTGGAAAGAGCGTGGGAGTGTTACTGGTTGTGTGCTCTCGTGAGTGTGTATTGTGTTTGCATGGTACCGGTGTGTTTGTTCAGTACAAACAGGCTGTGAGACCTACGTATCATGTCTTGCTGAGAGTTGAAGCATACATTTAGTTGCTAATCCCAGGTTGAAGTATTGCAGATATAGGGACTACACAGACCAGGGAGCACAGGCAATGCCTAGTATACAACACAATAATAGGCTGGTATACCGTATAGCAGTGCAATAGAGTACGGGAGGTAAGTGCCATAGCTATGGATATACTTTGTTGCATGCAGTGGGTAATAGGCCTTCATGTGTGCTAGTGCTTGTGTCGCTTACGGAAGAAATAGGGGAAGGTGGGGCAAGTTAATTGTCACAGGGGCAGGTTGTCACAGAGCGTCTACGGAAGGAGAAATTTTAAACGAATGAGTGTGTAGTATTACCACATCCCCATGCATTCTTGGTGTATCACTGTTACACACAATGTCTACAGTAAAACTACCCCACTTTTCGACTCGATAAACAGCTTTTTGAAATCTGTCATAAAAATATACGTGCGTTTCATTAATTGTTTATACTACTCATGTGAAACGTAGTATTAAGTAGTTAGAACTACCGTTTTTAAGACTGCAAAGACTAAAATACGATATAAATACAAGTCGCGCAGAGCTGACCCGTTGGTTATAGAATATGACATTAGGGCATATGATGTCCCATATCCTTTGTATTAAGTGGACATATTGCGCGAAATTTGCGACCACTTGTCACAAAAAAACCTATAAATTGGAATATCATTGAAAATATTTCAATCATTTACGACAGTTACTAATGAACCTCAGCATGTTCCTGGATCCATCATAGCCTATTTGCAATATGTTAACTCAGGCCTTGTGACAACTTGCCCCACCCAATGTGACAACCGCCTGCCCCCATTTCTGGGGCAAGTTGTCACATTTCAAGTTCACAGAAAATCACATTTACTTTTACAGCCACTTATTCAGTGATAAAGACGGGTATGGGTAGGTTACAGCATAAGCTAACTTACTGAGTACTAATCTGAGTTATCTTTGTACCTATTCTACAGGACAAGAAAAAGAAATTTTGTGACCTCTTGCCCCATCCTCCCCTCTATGTTTTTATTTTTGTGTCTGTTTACAGACCCAACCTATAAAACCAAGCCAAGCCAAGCCAATTTTGTCCAAGTTAATTTTTAATCGGCAAAGCAGGGTAACTCCGAGCTCGGTCTGAGCCTGATTATAGTTAGTCAATTCAAATAGTCTATTTGAACTGTATTTGTTTCTGTAACGCGCCTCCTAAATATATGCGACTCGAGGATAGACTTGGGGATTGGCAGGGCGTTAGTACTACTCGATTTTGGTTAACGATACAAAAAGAAACAACAAGAAACTGGAATTAATGTTCCCTCAAATCAGGGAGTTGTTACGCCCTGCTCAAATTAAGTGTAGTCCTATTCCTAAAGAAGAGAGAAAATGTACAGCCAACAAAGAGGTTGACAAAATGATCCGATAAAATGTACAAGTAAACACACGTAATTACAGTAGTTAAGATTTTTGACGTGCTTGGGACGACCAATAATCAGCACTCCTTTCCCTGAAGTCTATGCGTGATCGTCACTGCGGACCGGGCCTGCCCAACATGCATGCCTCCATGGTACGTATTCCAACGTCGACAACTCCGGAGACGAACCCCCAGTGTGTGTCGGCCTGTGCAGTCACTCTTCAGTGTTACCAACTCTGATACTGAACCCCTTGAGTGTGCATCGGGCCAGAGCAATCGCTCTCCAGTGTAACCAGTCCTCTGAGCGGAGCTCTTAATGTAAATCGGGTCTACGCAGTAACCCTCAAAAATTAACCAACCTCTGCACGGGATACCTAGTGTCTATTGCCCCTGCACAATCACACTCCGGTGTAACCAACCCTCTGAGCTGGGTTCTTAGTGTGAGCTGGGCTTACGCAACCACCTTTCAGTGTAACCACCCTCTGAGCGGAGTTCTTATTGAAAACTGGGCCTGCGCAACCACTCTCCATGTAATCAACCTCTGAATGTGGTACTTAATGTGTAGCGCCCCTGCGCAATCACTCTTTGGTGTAACCAACCTTCTGAGCGGGGTTCTTATGGTGAGATGGGCCTGCGAAATCACTCTCTAGTGGTACTAGCCTCTGAGCGAAATTTTTATTGTGAGCTGGGCTTGTGCAATCACCATCTCTATTGTAACTAACGCGCTGAGCGGAGTTCTTGATGTAAGTCGGGCCACTCTCCCCTCTAACCAACCCTCTGGGTAGAGCTCTGAATTTATGTCGGACCTGCGCAACTAACTCTTCAGTGTAACCAACCCTCAGAGCGGGGTTTTTAATGAGAGCTGGGCTTGCGCAACCACTCTCCAGTGTTACCAGCCTCTGAGTGGAGTTCGTATTGTGAGCTGAGCTTACGCAACCACTGTCTAGTGTAACCAACCGTCTGATGGGAGTTCTCCATGTAAGTCGGGCCTGCGCAACCACCCTAACTGTTAAAGTATATCTAGCGAGGGCCTTGGTTGTGTACAGGGAAGACGGAGTTACATTCCCTCGTCAGACAAGGCTTGCACAAAGAAATAGGAGGGTGGGGCAGCCTCAGAAAAATTCGTAACATATATCAGTATTAACTAAATCTTTAGGGCTAGAATGAGTCCTTGCACTAAGCTAATTTCCCTGCACCGTTCGAACGAAAGATTTACTCCATTAAGTTATTCTGGGTGAAACCTGGCCATTTCTTTAAAATAGGGTTTAAAATGCCTTTCTTGGAGGCCCATTCCTAGTCTAAGCCACAGTAATTGATTTCCTTAACTACAAACAATACAACTATTAAAAAATTATCACCATCATCTCTGTCTCTCTGAACTCAGTTCTTCCACGCAGTTCACACCCATTTACGTCCTTTCTTCTTGACGCCCTCTTTCAAAGTCCTTCCTTCTGCCCCCCCCCCCCCGCAGGCGCAATTTTTTCCCCACGAGATTATGGACAAATGATGTCAATGGACAATCAACTTCTTGGAAATTGGCCACGCCCCTTACTACCGAAGTGAAAGTTTCTGTACACTTTTTGGTAATTCTGACGCCGGATTATGAAAGAACATGCCAAATACCCCAAGAGGGTGTAACCCTGACCTATATTTAACCCTAACCACTATTTTGAAACAATTTTCAAAATTCATGAAAATTCGGATTTGCCCATAACCTCGTGGGGAAAAAAAATTAGCTTCCAGCAGAAGGCAGTCTTTTCCAGCCTCAAACACGTGTTCCCAAATAGACCCCCAATCAAAATGCCGGATACGCCAGGCCACACCCCCTCCAGTACAGTGTGCATTTAACGTACGACAAGTCCCCCCCCCCCCCGACTACCGGAAATAGCCAATTAGAGTTAAGTGCAAGATCATCCGAGCCCACAGCATGCTGCTAAACATTCGCTGGAACTTACCAGTGTTGTGGCTTGAGGTCTAGCTTTTGGGAATAACAAAATCCGTTACATTACCATCTAGGCCTGCACATGTTTTATACTTTTACATGTAGGCCTACAGTAAATTATGGGCTATCAGCTGTTTCGGTTGGGATGGTTGGAATAGCCTATGGGGCATCCTGTCGTACGTTTTCACGGAAGGGCCATTTTGCAACAATCCATGCAAAAAAGTAAATAAAATACATTACTTGGAATGATTTTTTTTAGAAGATTATAAAAGATACTTCAACTTACACTTTGGTTGAGGAGTTTTTGTAAAGTCTAATCTCTCTGAATTTACATTTATATGTAAGAACCCAGAGGTATAAGTTACGTAGATATGATTTTGTCACCTTATAACCTCTTGGTTAAATCTAGCGGCGCACACGGATTTTTTTCCAGTTGTGGGGCACTGGATTGTTTCCCCTTACTCCATTGCTTATGCGGAGCATCACGCACAACGGCAGTAGGTTCCATGTTTAAAGTCTTTGGTATGACTCGACCTTGGTGTCGAACCCGGGCCTCCCTCGTGAGAGGCGAATTCTCTACCACTAGACCAAACACGCCGTCCCCATAGATATAAGAGAAATAAACAGTTGAGTTCGAACTGGAAACATATTTCCATGGCAAAAATAATGTATATCCAATAAAATACCTATAGAATAAAAAACCGTACGTCACGGACGGGACATTTGCATATGTTACAGATCTTTGTGGTCCTTCATAGTTTTGCCTGGCATTTTAGCTTATTTACTTCTTCATGATTGCACTGTAAGGCATGTTTCAAATATGCAAAAGGCTTTGGACATTTTGCCTATACGTACAGTGTACATGTCGCATCCGTGAACAAATTTCCCGCCCGTAACTTGCATATTCATCCATTAGAATGCTAATATTTTGAATATATTTTTGTTTCTTTATAGACACAATGTAAGAAATATACTATTAAAAAGTTGAAGTGCTCGCACATTTAATCTGAAGATATTGTTTGTCCAGATGTTAATGAAAAATTGTGCATTTTGGGGTAATTCCAATCTTACATTTTTACCAAATTAGTTATTATTCAAATACTGATAAGAAAATATCATCATATACTTTGCAGGCAGATCTACGTTTGTTCCTACATTTGTGACAAAGTTTGAAGGATGGGACCATTTTCTTTTGTTAAATATAGGAAAATTTAGATCTTTTCTTGCATTTTTTTTTTACTGGTACACCAATTAGAAATACAGTAAGAAAATCTGTAAAATAAAGATAGTATGTAGTTACACCAAAATATAAAATGGAAAATTTCACGAAAAAATTTCACGGACGGGACAATCTTTTAATATTAATTATTTACAATCAATTTAATAGTTGGAATAGTTGAGTCTACTACCAAATTACGCTCCTGCCCCCTCCCCTTACTTCAAATCACTCGATTACCAGTATATAATTACAACACTGCCATCTATCTTTGCTTCATGAAATTACAGTCACATAAATTTTAATCGTAATTTCACCTGCTACAAAACTACCTGCACTTCATATCGCAATCACTGTACAGTAACTTAACACAAGCGCGTCCACTTTCATTCGCGAGTATGAATGCACTGCATTCTGGTTGAGTCTGTTTTGTTTTGATCAGTGCAAACCTCTGCAGTGTTTACTTGTGGAGTTGAAGGTGCAGCTCAATGTACTTTGGAATACTTAAACAGTTGTGATTTTTCAGTTGAGTTTTGAGTTCTTTAATTAATTACACCCATGTCTTACCTTTTACCCTCATAAGGTAAGGAGGTTTTGAGAAGCAGATGAATAAATGATAAAAAGTGGTTCTTTGAATTCCTATTTTTAACAAACAAGAGAAATTGTGTGAGGTACACAGCAGCATTGCTGCTCTAGATATAATTACTTCCCCACCTTTGAGTTCTGCCAACACCTTAGTTTCTACAGACTGTTGGTAAGCACTAAGCGAACGGAAACATTTTCTTTCTGGCATTTTTATGCTATTCGATTTGTGTTTTCCTTTATTTTCCATTGCAAAATTAACCAAAATATTAACAATTCCCTCATAATTTCTCTGGTCTTGACTCCTTTCGTATAGGCTACTTATTATTATTTTCATTATTTTTAGGTTCCGGAAAAAAGGAGGGGGGCAAGTGGCCCTACTTGCTTCCCCCGTAATCCCGCTTGTGGACGTAATTGCCCCTATGTACTCATACGTATGTCAAAAGAAAGTTTGTATATTGTTGTTAATGACGAAACTCTGTACTCTGACACTGTTATGTACCTACGGCATATATCTCCATAGTATGTACATTGCCCTACTGTCAATGCACTAGAGTCCGATTTCCTTTTGAGAGCAATAGTCGTAGATGAATAATAGTTGTTCAGTATCCATTTCTGCATGCAGATGACACTCAATCACTGTTCAGCAAAGCTAAGTTTAAAATGAACCTGTAAGTAACTTACATGGTACTGTAATAGGCAGTGTTACGTAACAGATCTTTCAATGGCTTGAAGAGGAAAGTATTACACTCGGCCAGCATATGCGTGGAATTAGTGTTAAAGCCATTACAAAAGTTCAAGGAAGTCTTAACCCGACTTGTAAAGGTGGTAAGGATGGTGTACACGTATATAAAATATCCGAAACACTGAAATTGACAAGAAGCCAGGAGGGCCGCTCTATTTAAGTAAATCGCCACTGGTGTCAACAGGAGGGGGCACTCACTTTGAAAGTGTAAGAGATTGTCCCTTCCGCTTTTCAAAAACCCGTGAAGAGAATAGTAGGCACAAGTTGATTACATAGCTTGTAATATTGCTGATTCGATAAAATGAATCATAAATGGTGTAAACAAGCATTTAATGGATAAAAGAAATCATGGGAAATGCCTGAGGTCTCACATTACTGTGTACTTCACAGATCATCTTGCCTCCTTTTTTTCCAAGAACCTAAAAGTGAGCCCCGGATCCCTCCCTTTCATTAGTAGCCATTCGCCCTTGAAATGGTTCTGGTCAAGGCCATGTCCCCCTTCCCCAATTTCGAATTTTGAGAAGCTGTGAAAGTGGACCTAAAGTCTAGAATTAGAGGAAATATATATATATATATATATATATATATATATTTATAACGCTAATTCCCACCTTAAGGGGAAATTGTTATATCTGCTTGTACATAGGGCGAAAAAAAGATAATAAAATACATAAGAAATAAATTCGCCCTAACGTCTAAAAATATAATTAACGTTATTTCAATGGCCAGCCATCCATTCGTGTTAACAGCTGGGTGTCCGTAAATTTGACAACTTTGAAGTAATGACATCTAGTTTGTAAATCTAAGAGGGCGCCCTTGTAAGTTTACGTATTCCTATAGAAAAATTGTGTGGAAACGTTAAGGCGAATCTTATATTTCACCCGAAAAATTTTTTCCCCTTAAGGTCGACTTTTCAACAAGTTTCCCCCTAAGTGCCGAATTAGAGAAATATATATAATATATAATATATATATATAATATATATATATATATATATATATATATATATATATATAGATTAGAGTTTGGAGAATGAATTTCATTCATCCAACTCCGTTTTCAAAGCTTACTCTATTGCTGAGATATATGTATATATGCTGATATATGTATTCACTTAATTAAAATTAGTCCATTGCATAATATTTTTTGATATCCTTCTTGTACAACTCACATTACCTGCTTTTGATTCCTTTTGAAAGTAAGATGTTTTTATGACCTTGAAACATGTACTGTTCAATCCATTGCATAGCATTATGCACAAAGAGGGCTTGTAAAGTGAAGTCACCCCATAACAGTAAGACAGTAATAACATTTTGCCACAAGGTGCAGTGGCTTCCGAAAAAACAGAAAAACAAAGACGGTAATTTGAGTAGTACAAGAATGACATCACAAATTTTTTGCGTAATCTATCATTTGAAACTGAGTAACAAAGCTTCAAAATTTTATATCTCAGCTCAGGAATCTCCTATGAAGATGAGAATTGGACCAGTTGGATGCATTTTTCAAATTTTGTAACATATAGTTTAACTCTGAGACTTCGTGTAAAACTTTAACGCTTTTGAAGCGCCTTAAAATCTATTCATGGTTTTAACGTTTCTTCGTTGTTCTTTGTAGAACAGTAGAATGGCGACCACACAGACAACGGATTCCGATCCTTTCCGAATTTCATGTACAGCGACAGAGAGTGGTGACATCAGAAGTGAAGCGATTTCAAAAGTTACCGTCGGCGATGTTGGTGATGGATTTATGGAGAGAAAGAAGACACTTGAAGGTGAATCTCAAAAAGAAGGAACACTGTATTTTTTCAAATCAAGTCAAGAAACTAAGCCAACTTTTTCTTGCAAATCATTTGCGATTCTCCGCCGACGTCGTGGATTGCTGCTTGCATCACTTCCACCCTTGTTATTTTCTGTTCAGAGCCTTCTCATCGATGTGTTGACCGAAACCCTAGACTCCTTTCAAGTCGTTTTCATGCACGTACCTATTTTGATGATATGCTGCACGGTTCTTGTAATTTATAAAGGTGTTCGTCCTTCCCGAGACTACAAACATTATCTCTGGCTTCTAGGTAGTGGTACTTGTCAGGCAGGAAACACGTGTTTCCTTGCACTTGCCGTGACCTACATGGCGGTGGGTGACACAGTGACTATAATGTACACTGCCCTTATTCAAGTCGGTTTCTACAGTTGGCTAATTTTAAAGGAACCAGTGCGGCTGTTTGACTCAGTTTTTGCAATTTTAGCTTTTGGAGGAGTTATTTTTATCGCGAGACCACCATTTATATTCAGAATTGGCGGAGGGACTCCATCCTATGATATTCCACTTCCTGGTGTAATCATTGCCTTAGCTGGATCTTGCACCATTGCCTTTTTCGTCGTTTTTAATAGGAAACTTTCCAAACTTGGGGTGAATAGCTTTTTTTGCTTATTCTTTAACGCGACATCTGTGGTACTGTTGAGTGGAGCGATGTCTTTCATACTGAACAGATGGCGCTGTCCAACTATGCAGGAATGGTTATACGCTCTACTTGCAGGTGTGTGTTATGTTTTTGCCCACATCACTCTTTTCTACGCCTTAAAATTTGAAATAGCTACTCTAGTAACAGTCGTATCTACCACAGAAATTGTTTATGCTTATTTGTGGCAACTTATATTCCTTCGTATGCCCCCAGTTTGGACATCCTATGTTGGCGCCATCTTGATTTTTGTCGCAGGCATTGGAATAACGATGAAGAACAAACCGCCACCATCAGCTCCTCTATCCCCGGAAGGCATGGGTGCCGAAAGTTCATAGGTATAAAGGTTGGTCGAGACTGTTGAAAAGGGTATTTCAGGGCTGTATCCGAGCTGGGATAACTACATTCCGAGCCATTTACGATTCCAGTGGCTACTATTCCCGGACAATTCCGCGTCCAGTAACCTCCAATTCCGAGCCAGTTCAGATTCCAGGGTCACAATTCCGGGCCAGTTCCAGGACCCGCCATTTGACAATGTAAAATATCATACAAATGGTTTTTATACTATTTTTAAAGCTAAATTCCATAAAAATTCTATTTACAGGAGACAATTTCGTAGTCTGGTGTACCGTGTTATTTACTTCATTTAGTTAAATGTGTGCTATCATTCTCGTACTGAATTGCGCACCAATAAGTATGTTTCTTTAAGAACATTAATGAAACCTTCGTTTTTGTGGACTGGGCTGGCAGAGTCCATCCGCAATCCATTCCGGGCCCATTCGCATTTCGGGATTTCCCATTCGGGGCCAATTTCAATTCCATTAAATTAAAACCTACTCGAGTCGGAAGTCAAGTGCGAGTCAGAGTCACAGTTCAGGATATTGAATATTTGTGCTTCATTAGTACAGTAATTTGTTGTGTGATTATGTCTGTGCCAGTAAGTTATAACAAAATATACAACGGAGCTTTCAGTTAAGTTGCTTCTCAAAGGTGGCCTACCCCCTGGTTTCTTCAGGAGAGTGTGATGTGTTAGTTTGTTATAAATGTATTGCGTTGTCCTACCGAATGTAGTGTTGCCTTGAAGGTATTATGTATTTCTGTTACACGTTAAGTTTTGTGTACCTTTAGGGTACTTAGCTCCTTTTGGGAAGCACAACTCCCTAGGGAGTAACCTTTTTTGGTTTCGCCCTTCGGCTCTTCGCCAGAAAGTCTAGCAGACTGTAAGAAATACTCCTATTTTTTATATTTTTGTAAGGCAGAACATTACTGTACTGTACTGGACTTATTTGTTAAAAGATATTAAATAAGTTTGGTTTGTGAGCACTGTCCCTCTTCGTTCCATCTAGACCGTTTTTGTTTTGGCTCTTGCTCTGTCAGGTTCACTTTTAGCTCACACATGTACACAGTACATGTGTGAGGTTATAAAATGGGGCAGATGGCGTCAACTTTTCAACAAAAGTCTTCTTCTTTTTGATGTGAGGAGATTTTGGGCTGAAATTTTGGGATATGAATGTTTGTGAGCAGACATTAATACCTAACTATTTGCATTCCATTATAGGAAAGTTAAGTTGGGTTTTAAAGGTGTTTTTGTAGAGCTGAGTTTACTGTGCCTGCTGAGCAGTTAGCTGTTTATCCATTGTACTGATAGAAGTGTGCTTGGTTGTGTGTTCAGTTGTTATCTTGCAAATGGCTATGCAGACTGTTTGAAATTCAACCCATCAGCACACATGTGTTTGTTCATCAAGTGGCCTTTACAATCTGAAGCAACTCTGTGGTCAGTGTGGCTTAACACATGAAAGAAAATAGACTTAACTTATTAATTGTGGGGATATCTCCCATTCTCTTCTGTTCAGTTGAGTTGGTCAAGTCAAGTAATATGGCAATTTAAAGTGTACCTAAAGTCTGAAAATTCAAAAATATATATTACAGAGCATGAAAACTGAATTCCAATGGTCCAATTCCCATCTTCACAGGACTTTCTCAAGCTGAGATATAAAATGTTGAAGTTTATTCACTCGATTTAAAAAGGTAGATTGCGCAATAATTTGTGATGTCATTGTTGTACTACTCAAATTACAATCTTTGTATTTCTTTGTTTTTCTGAAAGCCACCGCACCTTGTGCCAAAATGCGATCGCGTTCTTACTGCTTTGGGGTGACTTGACTATATAAGCCCTCTCTGTACAGCATGTCATGCAAGAAAACAGGAAGCGGTCAAGGCCATATAGACATTTTTAATTTTAAAAGAAAACAAAGCATTTAATGTGAGTTGTACAACAAGAATGTCAAAAATTATTGCGCAATGAACTGTTTGGATTTAAGTGAATAAATTTTAACATTTAATATCTCAGCAATGGAATAAGCTATGACAATGGGAGTTGGACCAATAAGATTAATTTTGTAACCTCTAAAATATATATTTTTGAATTTTTAGACTTTAGGTCCACTTTAACTGATTTGAGTTCAAGTGCAGAAGGAGCCTTTTGAGTGTCTGTTTTCTTTTGATCAGTGCAAACCCATGCAGTGTGCAATTGAAGGTGCAATTAAATGCACTTTACAATACTTGAACAGTTTATAGGTACATCATACAAACTTCTTTTTTCAGTCTTGCTGCTAATAAAAGCATACACAGCCTTTGCAGGCTTGCTTGATATGAGAAAATATGCAGTGATATTTGTAGCTATCTGACATAAAACTATGTCAGTTGCAGGTTTACATTCCTTAACACATTCGTGATTTTACAGATGGGTTTCGATTTCTATTAAATATTACCCTTCTCTCTTCCCTCCCATTTGCTTTTGTAAGGTAAGGAGGTTTTTGGAAGCAGATGGATATATGATAAAATTTGGTTATGTGAGTTTCTGTTTTTAACAGACAAGAGAAATTGTGTGAGCTACACAACAGCATTGCTGTTCTAGTTTCCAAATAGTTCATCCTTTTCGGACGTTGCTTCACATCAAGAACCCACGTCCTCTATTTCTAGGGCGTCACATATGATCCTTCGTTAGAAATGTTAAGCCATTTTACCTTTACTGATTTCTTGTTCAGCTTCGGAACTATAGCGTGCCCAGTTTGGGACTCCGGCAACATTACATGATAACGTCATTACGACGTTGTTTTAATAACGTGTCAAATTGCCACAAAACAAAACGACGGTGACCTGTGCGACAAATTCATATTTCCCATCAGCAATCTTTATCTTCGCTCGAGGACTTGGGTCAAGGGTTAGGTCTAAAGACACGAAGGAAAGACGTCCTTCGAGAAAGTTATGAATACATCAAAATTTGTCTTATCATCGCTGATGAATGCTTTACTGTAATACATCTTTGCCCTTGACCTTTAGTTGGCTATAACTGACGATATCTTGTCGCAATGTCTTAACAAAATTGTTCTTAGAAATAATCCAAACTTTTGCTTATTGTTACACTGGGAGACCCCTCCCTGGATTTGCCACGACTTTGATGCAACACAACTTTTAAAGAGATAGGAAGGTTTCAGGATTTACAAGGTTAGTTTTTATACAAGAGCCTACTTTCCATTCCATAGTGCTTTCAGCTTGAAAGTTTTTTTTCTTCTAACTTATATCAGCGTTAGATGAGACCTACAACTGTTGCACAGGTAGACGACACTGCCTTACGGGAAGTTTTAAGTCTGTAATGGAAGGCTTCTTTTTAAATGGCTTGGCGTGACATTTAGGCCTACCCGTTCTTTTCTACAAATAATATGCAAAAACAATTGAAGTACAGTTTCACACAGAGAAGACCAACCTTCCGTTAAATTGACTAAGTGGCACTTCTCTAATAGCGGGTCTGTTATATTATACAAAGACTGAGAATACCATATTTAATGAAACTTTTTACTGACTGTAAAATCTTTATTGACATATTTCCCATTTTGCAAGTGCTTGCAGACTAGTGCTAACCTTCAAGAGGTTTTACCCGCTCAAACCTCCCAGGCCATGCAAGTTTATTATCTAGCTTACCTCGCCACAAGCTTGCAGATCCTAAAGGTTTCCAGTACCTACTACTTCATCTATGTGGACATCCCAGTGCATGCTAAGATTGCTAAAGTCATCCCTTTATTTAAGAAGGGAAACTCTACACTGAATAACAGGCCGATAAGCGTATACTATCTTGCTTTAACAAGCTTTCGGTGTGTGTTGTTGAAAAGAGGCTTCGACAAATGTTTACCCGTACTAATATTTTTTATGATTTCCAGTTTGGCTTGAGGGAGGGTTATTCAACAACCCATGCTCTTTTGGAGACTTTCAACACTATTCATTCTCAACTTTATGATAGTAATAATGTATTAGGCTTATATCTTGGTATTAGGAAAGAATTTGAAATGGTCGATCACTCTAATCTTTTAAAGAAATTATATCACTATGGTGTTCGTGGGACTGCATATAATATCTTAGCCATAGCTATATAGGTAACCGAAAACAGTGTATTTATATTACTAGTGCCTAAGTATGTTACTACCGGTGTTCCTGAAGGATTCGTATTGGAACCCTTGCTTTTTCTCATCTATATTAATGATATTCATAAAGCGGTGCCCAATGTTTCTACTTGTCTTTTTGCTGATGACACGAATGTTTTCCTGTTTGGTAATGACTTCCAACGAATAATTGATAAGGGTATCTAGGGTATGATACAACTTAATAAACTGTGTATTTCTTTTACTTTAACAGCTCGTCATCGTGTGTTTTTCTGTGTGCATTTTCGTGTCTATTTATTGAATTCTTTCTTCGGGAAGAACTTAACAGTATTGCAGATGTCCCGTCAAAATGGCCAGGACGTTGAGTATGGAGTCTCCCCCCCCCCCTCCACCACTCCACTCCAGTTGATTACACTCCAGTTGATTACGGTGCTCTTCCTTATTTGACAAATCGCTTGCCAAAAGTAGAAAACGAAAAACAGACCACTTTCAACTCTCCGAGAAATTCTAAAATGATCCAAAAGAGGTTAAAGTTAACGATTCTTGCAGGAAGTGGGGTGAGATGCTATCGAAATGAGCAATTCTTTTCTAGCCCGTCATCGACTCTCTCTCATCTTGACTTCTGTTCTTTCACATTACTTCTTTGATATTTATGTACCATCTCATAATTATTCCGTTCATTCAACATTCGATATGCATCATTTAAGCTATTCTATATGGTTAGTACCAAAGTGTAAAAAGTGGAAAAGTGGAATTATTTTTCTTCCTTCCATTTCTTTTAAGTAAATAAATGTATTTGAAGGAGAAAAGTCCTCCAGTAGGAGAGAACATTGTTAAATCAGTCTTTCTGGCAGACGTATTTTGTCTGAATACAGTTTAACCTGTAAGTATATTTAAATTGAAGACCGGCTCTCTTCGAGGGCAATTGCCTCTTTTCATACCCAATACATAATGACGCCTCATGCTGTAAATGTTGATCTGTGGTGATTAACTTGTATTATTAGCTGCAATCTAAATGGTTTTGGGCCCCAATTTATCTCCATACCCGGACTAAAGTTATGATAAACACCATAAAAATTAAGTGGTTAGTAACGGGGGGGGGGGGGGGCATTTTACCGCTTTTGTATGTGGAACGATATCACATCTCAGGTCCTCAACCCTATCCAGAACCCTAATAACGTAGTATGCGCATATTTGCCTATACATGTTACAATGTCTGACGGAAACATGGGTTAAATGATTAGAAATGCTACATATTTTTCAACAGAGCATCCAGAACCAAAATTTTCCAGGACCCTTCAGCAAGTACCCGGATGCCAGTGTAATAAGACTTTGGGCTCGCATAAAGTTGATTGTAAAGGTAATGCTTAATAACTCTTTTAGGAAGCCATGGAAGCCCTTGGTAGAAGCAGAAATGTAAACACATTTTTTGATTTTAGAATTATATTACATGTAACCATTTAAATAGGGTTTTGGGAATGCCAGAGTTCCTGACTTCGGCTCCATCTACGGTGAGGTTGAGTTCGGCTCTGCTCTTGTACGGTTACCCTCTTTAAAAGTTGCCTAAAGGAAATCCTAGATCGGGCTTTTTAAGGGATAGATGTGATGAACCAAATTAAGGCTAAGCATACACATATGGGCATATACCAGGGCGGTAGGTCTACGGATTGGCCGTTTACTTGCCGGTTCATAAGCTGCGCCTAGCTAATTATATGAAATTTCATAAAATATTAAATAAAGTTACAAATGAAATCTCTTTTCCAGAGTATCTCTCAAACCGATATTCTTCCATCTAGATACGTAATAATGCAGAAGCTCTCTAGAGCTTCGAAACATCAAACCACAGAACTGTGGTAGAACATAGTAGGCGTAATATCGAAGCGACTGTCGAAATATAGAAATCTCGAAAGTTCCTTCAGGGCCACGGTAAGTGAAACACTTGACCCCTCACACCAGGGAGTTGATGTCAAATAGCAATTCTCATCTGCTCACACTATATGTGCAGATGGTGCCCAGCATTCTGCAGACTGGTTTGTTCAAATGCAAGTACCTCACAAGGGGACAAGATAAGATGTTAAATTGCTTGTTACTGATAAAAGCTGATCTGAATACGCACGCTGAACGACTTACTGGAAAGAACGTGGGTATATATGGCTGTTATTTTGTTTGCATGATTGTGTATTTTGTTTGCATGAGTGTTTGCTCAGTGCATATGACCAGTAAGACCCACATAGGTGCTACTGAGAGTTGAAGAAGCATACATCAAGCTGCTACTCTCCCAGGTTGAAGTATTGCAAACAATGCCTATATGACACAACAATAGGGTGCCATACAATATATCAGTGCAACAGACTTTGGGAGGTAAGTGTTTGCCATTTTCTTTAGCTATGAATATGCTTCTTTTGCATGGGTAATATAGGTCTTAATAAAAATCTTTTCAAGTCATTGACTCCTCGAATAGGCCTAGATTCTATTGAAGCATGAAAAGCCGTTTGTAAAGATGTTATTACAGGCGCTTATGTGTGTCGATTAGGGAAGAAATATTTTTGTTATTTACTTTGTGGTCTATATACAAAACCAGCCTTTAAACCAAGCCGAATAAGCCAATTTTGTCCAAGTTAATTTTGATTCTGTAACCAAGGCTTACTCCGAGCTCGGCCTGGGCATGAGTTAATTAAAATGGTCTATTTGACTACTTTTTCTTGTCATAGGTCTGCACATGGTTTATATTTTCATGTATGGTTGCAGGCTATCAGCTCTTTAGGACGGGATGGGTGGAATAACATATGGGACATTCTGCAGTACGTTTTTGTCACGGACGGGCCATTTTGCAACAATTAACCCATGCAAAAAAACAAAACAAAAAAAAAAAAACAACTATAATATAGATTAGTAATAGTACGTTGGAATGACATTCTGTTAGAATATTATAGGAGATACTTCAGCTTACACTTTATAGTTGAAGAAATTTTGTATATTTTTTCATAACTGAATTAGGGGCAATTAATATAAGGTGAGTCACGGACAAGACAAGAAATGGACATGCAGTTCTGAGAAGGTTTTGTTTAGTCTAATTTCTCTGGATTTACATTATTATAAGAGCCCATAGGAATAAGAGAAATAAACAGTTAAGTTCGAACTAGTAACATATTTTCATGGTAAAGTTAATTTATGTCCAAAAAATACCAGTAGAACAAGAAACCTTACGTCATGGACGGGAAATTTGCAAATGTCGCAGACGAGACACCTTTGTGTTCCTTCATAGTTTTGCCTGGCAGTTTAGTTTATTTACTTAACAATTATCTCTGAAATACTTATTGTATGATTTATCAATGACATGCCGTAATCTAATCTTCATTATTGCACTGTAAGGTATGTTTCAAATATGCAAAAAGCTTTGGACATTTTACCTATACATACAGTGTACATGTGCCATCCGTGACAAAATTGTCCCGCCCGCGACTTGCTTATCTCTTCAATTTATAATGCTAATATTTTGAAAACATTTTTGTTTCTATAGACACAATGTTAGAAAGAAAGATAATATTACAAACTTCAAGTGCTAGGAAATATCATTGAAGATATGCCCAGATCTTTAATGAAAATTGTACATTTTGGAGTATTTCTGGCCTTGAAGTTTTACGAATTTTTTTGTATTCATTACTGAAAGAAAAAAAAACATATACTATACTGTGTAGGCAGATCTCCAACTTTTGTTCCCTACAATTGTGACAAAATTTGAAGGACAAGGCAATTTTCTATAATTTGTCAAATAAAGGAAAATTTATATCTATTGTTGCATTTGTCGTTACTGATACACTCAGTGGCGCCGCTAGGGTTTGGTGATTGGAGGGGGGCACCACAGATGACGTCGTAATACCACCTGAGTTAAACCCCCAAAGTCTGGGTAAATTGTACTTTTTATGCGTCCCTGCAATTGCATGTAACAGTGGGGGATCCTTCTTTTGTCACTACAAAAAGGTGCCGTCCTGGGGTAGGGTGTCCACTCCCCTTTGAGAAATTTCTGTTAATTTAAGATTGCTTGGATGCAAACTGGTGCTAACTTTGGGATATTTTTGGAACTGATCATGTATGGCTGGAAATGTCGATAATTTAGTGAATTCCAGGTTTTGGTTAGGTGAAAGGTCCAAAGATCTCATACTGATGCGAGGCCCCTACAGAGGTTGGACTAGATGTATCTCTGTTTTTCGTAAGAGTGTTGTAATCGGAATAGTTCCATGTATTGTTACCTTAGTAATGGCCATGAGATGGAGTGCAAACCGTGACAAATGCCAGGGGAGCGCGCAGAAATTGTTCATTACATACGATTTCAATGGCAAAACCTGCATTCAGGCTCTGCATCAAGACACTTTCAATTCCCCAACAAACTTATATGCCAATCAAAAAGTCAGTCTTCTACCTAGAAATTTGTAAACAACTTTCAATTTTGGTGTGCTTCTCCTGGATTTGCTATCGGAAGGTATTGATACAGTAACGAGAACAATATTGAGGTAAGGTTTGAAGCGCACGGAGCCCGCGAAATTTTTGATAGCTTGTGAAGGTCTTGCAAAACTTCTGCTACTTTGGGAACCATTTGTGATAGAAAATGATCGAAAGAGATCCTTAACTCGGTCGAAAACTCACCTCACTCTGCCCCCTACAGAAATCTGTAGCTGAAAAGCCTTTGGGATCATGTAAAAAAAAATCAGAATTGCTTTCAGATACCGATGGGGGGTGGGGGTTAATCCCCATACCCGAGATGGCGCCACTGGGTACACCTATAAGAAATACAGTAAGAGAATCTGTAAAATAAAGATATTATGTGGTTATGCCAAAAATAAAGTTAAAACTTCATTAAAAATGTCAAGGATGGGATAATCCAATTTTAACTATTCGCAATTAGTTTAATAGTCATAATCATATTTTTGGAATAAAAAATTACTCAAACGTTCCTTTAGATACTACTGGGAAGAACCCCTATTTTTCAGCTCTAATTTGCAAGATACAGCTAAAAATTTATTGTCCCGTCCGTGACTCTTAATTCCGTTACATTATTGCTAATTACAAATTGATTCTTTAAAGAGGAAAGCAATCATAATACAAATGCATTTTTCTGATGATTCGAAATGTGTATCATACAGTATATTTCAGCTCTTTGTAGAAATGAGTCACATCAGATTTCATTTTTCATGTCCATTTTACTGTGGAATACCCCAGACCCCCAATCACCAAAGGTGGGTGAGGTGGTTTAATATACTCTACTCTACCTGAAATACGGCTGAGGGTAGTCTTAGGCTATATCTGTCATACAAAACTATTCCTATAGAGTTGAGTACGGTACTGCAGTGCCTCCCATTCCCCAGGGGCGGTTATACAGAGGGTGAGGAGGACACACAGCAGTATGGGCGATTTAATAGAGGGAAATATTTCCCATAAATTAAGATCAGGAAAATTCAATTTGCTGAAACCATGAACTTTTGGTATATGCGTCTTGTCCAGGACATCTTACAGTCTTCAAAACCGTCGGTTCCAAAACTCTGTCCATCCAGTTTGTAATTGCGATTTGGAAGGGTCTACGATAGATAAAGTTTTTTTGTCCATTTTGAGGGGCCATAGTATCGGAGCACTGCCTAAATATAGTATAAATATTACTGCAAGGCTAATTACAGAGGTGGGAATATAACTAAATACTCAGAATAAATATTCATACTAAATACTCAATAATGTTACTTCATGCTCTATTACAAAGCATTTTGAATGAAATCTAAAACCGCGCTCGACAGTTGCCACAGATGAAGTTGCGGCATACAATACATATGAGCAAGACTACAGACCAAGTTTGGAACGTTTTCAACTTGTGAACGATTCAAATGTTTTATTGGACACATGTTGAGAATTTTTAAGGGACTGAACTATCGTTTTTCGATTGGAATGTGTTTTCGAATGGACAATGTTTTTGTGACAAACCGATGTGTTTTATTTAAAGTGTTCTTTATATTGGAGAAAAACCCTGCTGTGTATTGGATAGAATGTTTGACTTGGACACCTTTGTGGTTTTCCTTTTTCCGCAAAGAAAATTGCGCATCCCGCTTGTGTCTTGAGGTACCAACACTTTGTGCTTGGAAGACCACAAGTTGTATATATTGCGTAATTGGTAAGGAGAGTCGTTTCTTGTAATCATGTTTCAGAATGCTTAGGGACTTGCAAGAAATTTGTGTTGCATATATTTACTACTAGTGTTACCGTGTTTGCTTTGATGTTTTTGATTATGTTCACTGTTTTATCTTTTTGAAAACCCTTTTTTTGGGAAATTGGTAGATATTTGATTGCAGGATTGAAATTAGTTAACTTGAGAAACTCGCAGTCTTTATACCACTTGTATTCATGCTCGGTTAAAGGTTGAAATTTATAGAAAGGGTTGTTTAGTCATTAATCATTTGGCAGTATACAGTAATATGCTTAAAAATTTTATCCAAGTGTTACAAAGTGTTTGTATTGATGTTTTATTTGCCATATTTTAAATGAGATGTTGAATTTACGGAGAAGTATTTTAAAGGTGCAGTACGAAAATTTGATTGAAATGTTTGCTTATAAAATTGAAGTATTTTATGGGCGTTGCGTTTTCGAGTAGGCTAATTACATTTTTATGTGCTAGGCTTATGTATTTGAACAAGGAAAATTTTGAATTGCTTTTTGTTTAAAATGGCAGTCGAATTTCAGGTCATTTTAGGAATTTTAGGTATTCGTAACTTGAGGGCAAGTTAGTTGCTGAGAAGGGGATGGTGTAATGCCGTTAAGGCATCATTTCGTGGGTCCTTCTAGGCTTCCGTAGATGGTAGGGTTGACCATCGTTACCCATACCCTGTCCATGTGACAATCCAGGGATGACCACGAGCCGGAAGGTCAGAGGTCAGCAGACACCGGTCTGGCCTGATCTCTGGCTTATCCTCCTCGTGGCTCATCAGTCGAGAACTAGTCTCTGACTCGGTAGGTTGTGTGTTTGTACCGTCTATATATATTCGTCGTGGCGTCTTTTCGTTAGTCTTCGGACTTTTATTAGTTTGTACCGTGTACAACTTTGCTTGTAAGTACTTGTAAATAGATTAAGCTAACTGTACTCCTCTCTCTTGTACCTTTTTCCCTGTCCTCTGTGTGTTTTTATCGTTAATTCTACCTCCGCTGACTGACGTCTAAGAGCGCCTACTTGATTTGCCTGTGGAGATAGCTGGAGTTGAAGCGCCCCCGACAACACTCCCCGAGTTGTGTTACAATATATTAGAATTATCCTTATAACACAGTATCATGAGTATTTGAGGATTTACAGTACAGTATAAAAACTACTCAGATCAGGGCTGGAAAAAATGTTTTGTACAAGTACTTCCAGGAAAGAGAGTCAGAATTTCCAAAATTCCTTCCACGTTTTCCTGTTAAAAAAAGTCCGATATCACTCTCATTGCCAAAATTTCTTACATTCCCATATTTCCTGCAAGGGATCTTCCAAGCTTCCCACCTTTTTCCCAGTCCATGGTCTTAAATTCTAATAATGTTTCATGACAGTGTTTATGAAAAGTCATCAGGAAATCCTAATGATAAAGAATGCAAGTAGACAGTACTATTAAAGTGTAAAATCAACCAAAAATTCCTACTGGAAAACATGTTCACCATCAGATAATATCGTTTAACAGGTTCATACAACGTGCACTGAGTCACATACTGTACAACAGGAGTTGATCCTGCCTTGATCATTGCATATATCATATTTTTTTGGGTAGGGATGGACTGGATAGGCCTAACCGGTGTGGACACACTGTCCGGCCGGGAAGTAGAAAGTTATCTAATTCTGGCCAGATCTTTGAAGAAATTCAGCCTGATTTTTCTTAAATTCTAGCCATTACACCAATGATTCCCAAATGGTGGGCCGCGACCAAAAAGTGGGTCGTGAGGTGAAAACTGTCGGGTCCCAAGCCCATGTGAGGGACGTGGTGGGTCGTGGAGCATTGTAGCGGGTTGCAACGGCTTTAGGTCAATATTCCCTGGTCTGAATACGCGTAGAACTCATCCGGTAGGACAGCGATCTCAGACAGCCATTGGGGTGCAGAGGAATGTAAAATCATGAAATATGGGTCATTTGAAAAATCCAGTGGGAATCACTGCATTCAGGGTTTCCGCCAAAGGGGGGAAAGGGGGGGATTTGTCCCCCCCTTTCCAGAATAAGGTGGGTAAAATCCCCCCCTTTTCATTTCCATAACCAGAATGCAAAAATGCATTGAGGTTTCGATGATATATGTTCTATTCCAAATAATGCCATGATGTCCCATATCTTTCAGTCAATGGTCAAATGCTATCTTAACATGTTGGAAAAATACAGTTTTGTGTTCCTATTTAATTTTGGGAATTCTTGGGAAATTTGCAGTTTGACCTCTGGTGACCCCAGATGACGATCTTGGGAAATCTTTGAAAAATTTTCTCTTTGTACTCTGCTGAACCCATATAAAACTCTTGGGAATTCTTGGGAAATTTTGCTTTTTACCTCTGGTGACCCCTGATGACCTTTGACCTTCACCAAAACAGTAGGGTTACCATGACACATCCACATAGTACTGTAAGTATGAAATCTATCCAAGCTTCCTACCTGGAGATACGTGTTAACAAGCTTTTCAATGTTTGGCCCACGTTGACCAAGATGACCTTTGACCTCCACCAAAAATGATTGAGTTATATTCTCAACCACTATGCATCCACATACTACGTATAAAATCTATTCAAGCTTCCTCCCGTGAGATATTGTGTTAACAAGGTTTTCAGTGTTTGACCCTCGGCCACCCTAGATGACCTTTGAAACTCCACCAAAAACAGTGGGGGACATCTTCTGACTATAACACATCAATTTATCATGTATGAAATCTATCCAAGCCTCGTACGTGGAGATATCGTGTTAACAAGATTTCAGAGCTTAACCCCCAGTGACCCCAAATGACCTTTGACCTCCACCAAAAATGATGAGATTCTTGCTCTTACTATAAGGCATCTACATACAAAGTATCAAATTTATCCAAGCTTCCTACATCGAGATATTGTGTTAACAAGGTTTTGAGGGTTTGACCCCCAGTGACCCCAGATGACCTTTGACCTCCACCAAAAACAATAGGGTTCTTCCTCTTACCATAACGCATCTACATACTAAGTATGAAATCTATCCAAGCTTCTTACATCGAGATATCGTGTTAACACGATTTTCAGAGTTTGACCCCCGGTGACCCCAGGTACCCTTTGACCCTCACCAAAAACAATAAGGTTCTTCCTCTCAATATGGGGCATCTATGTACCAAGTTTGAGAACTGTCAGAGCTTCCCTTCTTGGAGGTCGTGTTAACGAAGTTTTCAGGGTTTGACCCCTGGTGACCCCAGATGACCTTTCACCTCCACCAAAAATGATAGGGTTCTTCCTCATACCATAAGGCATCTACATACAAAGTATGAAATTCATCCAAGCTTCCTACCTTGAGATATTGTAGTTAACAAGGTTTCAGAGTTTGACCTCCGGTGACCCCAGGTGACCTCTGACCCCTAACAAAAACAAAACGGTTCTTCCTCACAATATGGGGCAACGTTGAACCAAGTTTGAGAACCATCAGAGCTTCCCTTCTTAAGATATCGTGTTAACGAAGTTTTCAGGGTTTGGCCCCCGGTGACCCCAGATGACCTTTCACCTCCACCAAAAATGATAGGGTTCTTCCTCTCACCATAACGCATCTACATACAAAGTATGAAATTCATCCAAGCTTCCTACCTTGAGATATTGTGTTAACAAGGTTTTCAGAGTTTGACCCCCGGTGACCCCAGGTGACCTTTGACCCCTACCAAAAACAATAGGGTTCTTCCTCTTAATATGGGGCATCTATGTACCAAGTTTGAGAACCATCAGAGCTTCCCTTCTTAAGATATCGTGTTAACGAAGTTTTCAGGGTTTGACCCCCGGTGACCCCAGATGACCTTTCACCTCCACCAAAAATGATAGGGTTCTTCCTCTTACCATAACGTATCTACATACAAAGTATGAAATTCATCCAAGCTTCCTACCTCGAGATATTGTGTTAACAAGGTTTTCAGAGTTTGACCCCTGGTGACCCCAGGTGACCTTTGACCCCTACCAAAAACAATAGGGTTCTTCCTCTCAATATGGGGCATCTATGTACCAAGTTTGAAAACTGTCAGAGTTTCCCTTCTTGAGATATCGTGTTAACGAGCAAAGTGTCACAAACACACACACACACACACACACACACACACACGCACATACACACATACATACACACGCCATCATGACTGCATAGGTTTCTCTTATCATCGAAACCAAAAATTAAAAAAATTGTCCATATCTTGGTTTCTTACTTAAGAAGAGGGCACCTTTGCAGCAATGTTTGGACTTTCATAAGTAAATGGCCTTTAAAACCCTTCAAAATGCACCTTATAGGGGTCTTGAAGCAAGCTTTTGTCCCCCTGAACCCACTTGTAACTTTAGCCAGGGACAGCATCAATTTGGACTAGGGGTTTAGGAGCAATTAATCCCCCCCTTTTTTGCATTTCTGGCGGAATCCCTGGCATTACACCATTAAAATATAGGGGTAGCTTTATGCTACAGTTGAATAAAACATCTTTACAAAAGTTGTCTTTTTGCTGTCTACAGTATGGTACTACAGTACAGTATGTCTGTATTTCTGGTGGTCCTAGTTCATTGTAGCACTGACAGTGACACAACAACCAATATTTAGTCTTGCGAGTAGCCTTTATGTGCATGTCCAAAATTAGTGTTCAGAGCAGCTAACCATGAAGACAAATTTAAAGTACCCTACTGTACGTAGAGTACATCATGTACAGTATGTCCAGTTATCTCACAGGACCCACACTTGCAAATATCATAATGTATGAATATTTACAGCAATTTAATCATTCAATATACAGTATAAAATCTCTGTCTATTATTCCTTCAAAATATGCACAATCTGAGTTATATTCATCTGCATGCTTCATATACTATACAATTTATTGTCACTTTGACAATCAAACTGATCTTTGATGTAAAAGGAATTTTGCATTAATGTCATTTAAAATAAAACTGTCAATTTTCTGTCTTCATCATTCAAGATTCTAAATATACAAAATCACACCAGCATAAAGATCAACTATAGTGCAATCATTAAATCAACCACCAGCTCCCCTGCCTTGATATCTCCCCCCCCCCCCTTGCCCTGTGCAATTTTGGACATTTCTCTTTACAAATGAAAAAAATCCACTTCCAGTAAGACTTTATCCAGCCAGGTTGGAAATACTATCTGGCAAAATCATCTTCCGGCTGGACCCAAAAAATTAAATCCAGTGCATCTCTCATTCTGGGCCCTATTCATTTCCATCAACATAATATGATTTCAAGAGGATGTGCATGAACACAGGAAACAAGAGATCTATCATACTTTAACTCCTACAAAAACACGACACTCACCATGAAAATTTAAAAGCTTGGAGACATTCAACAAATATAAACTCCAAAAAGGACAAGTGGGTTCATTTCTACACAGTCGACTACTGCATTCCTAGTTAAGTACTTCATACTGAAAAAGCAACACTTCCAGACCGCCGCAAATCTGTCACAACTGCACGTTGACGTTTCAAACTCAACGTTCGTGATCAACTAGTTGAAACTTTTCTATTTCAAGCTCGTGTCAAACGGCCCCTCCTCCTCTCGAGCTTTCCTTTGAAGTTTCGCCCAGTGTTAGTCAAAGTGGGCCCTTTCATGCCACAACAAGAGGGCACAAAGGACGGCGGAAATATCAATGGGGGTGGTTGCCGATCGATATCCAAGGATTATCCTTCATGAAAGAAGTATCTGGATGTGTGTCTGCTTAGACAACATCAGGCAACACACAGTCAGCACACAGTGACCTAAAACTGATGTTAGGGCTACATGTTTCCGTCTTCCTAAATTGGGATTCCGTTTTTCAATTTTCATTTTCGCGTGACCATCCCGTTTTTCTCTTCGTTTTCCGGTTTCACCGTTTTTTCAATATTAAAGAATTTATAGGCTACCATGATTGTACAGTCTTACTGTGGACACCGTGTCTGGTGTCCCCTGGGTAGGTGTTTACGTTTTACGACCATAAATGTAAGTATTAGAGAAAAGTAGACCTTGATAAACAGTAAAAGGCTCCATTGTCTCTGCTTAGTGTTTCAAAACTGAAAGTTTACAACTCTGCTAACATTTGCCAAGTTTTTTCCAATGTCAGTAAAAAGACGTGAGACATACTGTATGTGCAGGACCACCTTGCGGTATCATCTCCCGGTGATGTTCGCTGCACTGCGTTTTTGATTAGTGGAAAGGGAGCCATACCGTACGGCAAAACGTAACTTGAATTGCTGCAATTTAAGATCAAAAGCCATTAGCTACAAACGATTTGTAAAGCTTCTTCAAGAAGAGTTGCAGACTGATGGCGCCCATTTTTAGGCACCCTCTCTCTTTTTTTTTTCTTTCGAAAATCATGGTGGGTACATATAGGTTGATGACGCGCAACTTTATTATAGGCCTTAACATTGATTTATCGGCCACACTTTAAAATCGCATGGCATGAAAAGTTATGATAGACAATATTTACCGACAAATTACAGTTTTATGATAACCTTATTAATCAACTCCGCACTCGCTATGACTTAAAGAGTAGGTACATTTTAAATAGCTCAACGTTCAAAAGTTTCCAGAAAATATCAAAAGTACCCACGGTTCCCAGAGGTCCACAGCCTTAATTACGTGTACAGAAAATCCCAACGGCACCTGACAAACGACCAGCAGTGGGACAGTTCCGCGAGTTGCGTGCTGGGCGACCGTTACCCTGACATACGCGCATAAACCAAAGACCCGTCCACTCCGCTTTGGAAACCAACTCCGTTCTGCAAGCCTGGAACACATATATATCCGACGAGTATGACAAAATTTTCTCGATTACATCACTCCTTTATGTCATTATTTTCTTGGGGCTTTTCTTTAGTTCATTCATTTTCCGTCATTTAATTTGTTGAAATGTTTTTAAAGAACGATGGTTCCCCAATGTTAGAAAGCAAAATTATTGTATGGTCCAGTGAAATTAGACTTGAACTAGAGCCTAGACGATATTGACAAAAAAATGCATTATAACTTCCCGTTTTAGCTAAAGATCAAGCCGATCCGTTCTGTGTAGAATTTTCATAATTATGATTGCCGTGCAGCCCCCCCCCCCCTGCCCCCCCTGTGAGGCGGGGTCCCGCTTATTTCTCTCCTGGGTTTCTGCATAGCGGGAAACATTTTACGTTCTTCTCTTAAAACTCTCTCTCTCAAATAATTTTACGCTTTAATACTTTTAAAGTTTACTCCTAGGCATCTATTTTCGCCTAAAAGCATGAGCTAATGATAAGTAACTTTGCTGTTAACATCTGAATAATCAAGAAGCTTTACGCATAAAGTACTTAGGAAAAGGGAAAACTAGGAATTCTTTCGATAGCAGATTTCCAGTCTGTAGCTAACGGTCAAACAAATGGGCTCTTTATCGCACTTCGTCTGAGTCACACTGCCGCAAACGCACAACTGACGGGGTCCTAAGCTTTATGAACATGGTAAGGCCACGTCATTTACTTGACAAAGCTACAGTTAAGAACTGGAAATATACCAGTTCCATTTCAATTCTCTGCCTGAAATTTTTTTTTTAACTATACCTTTTGCCCTAATACTCTAACTGATGTTCTAATACATGAAACCGCGTTACAGATGCTGTCACAGTGGTTACACCCTACTAAAAAAAAAACAAAATCAGCCCCCTAAGTTACAGGTTGGACCATGCTACGATAGGGGGCCATCCCACAGAGAGATCCCGAAGGGTCCGCCAGAGACTGAAAATCAAAAAACAAAAAGGGGCCACGAGACCGAAAATGAAAAAAGGTGTCGCGAGGGAGGAGACCGAAAATGGAGAAAGGTGTCCGCTGGAACCCGAAAATGAGAAAGGGTCCGCGATTATTATTTGAGATCCGACAATGAGAGAAGGCGTCCGCGATGACGAAATGAGAAAAGTTTGCGAGGACCGAAAATGATGAAAAAGGTCCTGTCCGCGAGACCGAAAATAAGAAAAGTTCCGACGAGACCGAAAATGAGAAAAGCCGTCCGCAAGACCGAAAACGAAGGGAAAAGGTCCGCTGAGACCGAAAATGAGAAAGGGTCCGCGAGACCGACAAGCAAAGTCAAGTGTTCAGTCCGCCTCCGCTACTGTGCACGCTCCAGCCTCAAAGTTAATACTGGCTACCCCTGTCACCCTGATAGTATTTACAATATTGCAAACTATTGCCGTTGCCCTTGCGAACTCCCACCCTTCTGGGTATCGCAACGTTCCGGTCTCGCCGCAGCCTGGATTTTGAATGCGGTCCGTGAAACCCTATTCAATTTTCGGTCTCGCGGTTACCCGATTTCATTTTCGGTCTCCGTGAACCATATTTTCATTTTCGACGTCTCGCCCGGAACCCTATTTCATTTTCGGTCTCGCGAACCCTATTCATTTTCGGTCTCGCCCCGGACCCTAATTTCATTTTCGGTCTCGCGCGACCCCTATATTATTTTCGGTCTTGCTCGGACCTTATTTCATTTTCGGTATGGCGGACCTTCCGCGTCTCGTGAAACCCTATTTCATTTTCGGTTCTCGCAGGATCTTCGGTCTCGTGAAACACTTTTCGTTTTCCGGTCTCGCGGGACCTTCGGTCTCGTGAACCTTCGCGTCTCGTGGGCTGCTAAAACCACTACGATAGTATCATTCTCTTACAATAACTATTTGAGTCGCATCGCGCCTATAAATGGTACAACTACGATTATTGAAATGTTTCAAAAATTGCTGGATAATTTGTTATGTGTGTCTCTGTGCCAATGTTGAAAATCCAACAACTAGCTGGCCCCCCACCAATTTCCAGTGAATTTTACTGTACTTCCTTATCGTAAAGAATTAACAGACTTGTCCTCGATTTTCGGAAAGTATCACACAGTTTGAAAAACAATTCGTATCCAAGTCCAGTCAACTGTCTTCTCCCACCAAATAAAAAGCTCTTTTCTTGGTTGTTGGTATGGTTCGTATGATGAACCACACTGGTCTGGGCGTAAGGCCTTAGACTTGACAATGCAGTCAAATGGGGCAGTCGCCAACCCAAGTTATTTGTTGACAAGATCCCCGCCTAAATCTTACAGATCACTCCTCTTGCTTGAAAGTAAGTTTCATTGTATTGTCTGTGTAAAACACTTGAATACTGGAGGCGAACAAGTAAAGCCTTATTCTGCTTTTCCTCTACGAAGTATTCAACAAAAATGTTGCCACTATGAATGAAAGGCAAACATTCCTGAAATGAGCAGGACTTGGTACAACCCGGATTTATCGGGGGGGGGGGGGGGGGGGGGGCGGGCCTGCACACTTTTCCCTTTTAGTCCGAAACCTGTTAAACACTGTTATAACATGACGTAAAATACTTTTGACAACTGTAGCGGTCTACAATAAATACTGACATCGGTAATAAGGTTAATCACGTAATTTCACTATTTCAATAAAGGCATATGGCACCTTGCCTTCCAAATAATCGGGGCATAAATAAAATCAAAACACACAGCATCGTTTAAAAAAACACACACACACACAAATCACTGTTCAATGCACTGAACAACGGCTAGGCCAACTTGAAGCCAACTTGTACAAAAAAAAAAAAAATTGCAAAATGCTGGACCTGTTAGCAACGCCCACATCCGGCCCCTACAATCTTGGACAAAACTCGTTGGGACACCCCCGCTCCCCTTCACAAAGTTGACCATTTTCACGGCATGCAGTCATTCTCTCTGCGCAACTTTGGAAGGGGGAGCGGGGGCTTCATGTAAACCTGGGAACGGAGATTCAAGAATATTATGAACCCAAAGCGTCCCAACAGTTTTGTCCAAGATTTGTCTGAGCCGAAAATTTCGAGAAGTTAGAACTGCTCGCGGCCCACGGTAGAAAGTGTTTCTTTGGGTTGCGCTGATTCGCAAAAGGGTAGGTGTCTTTTCTTAACAGAGAGAAACAGTAACAGAGAATAGTCAGCATATTCTGAGTTCATATTGAAGTTCTTGTTAATATAATACTATTGAAGCTAAAAGCATTGGGAAGGTAGCTAAATAAGTTCAAAGCGTCCTCTCTTTCAGGAAGACATTTTCAATAGTCACGTATTTTGGGCTCACACTGTCTGAACAGGTACCAAATAAAAAGAACGTTCAGCAGAAGTACGTGTATGTATCCTGCCTATACTTAATATTTGAAAGTAATTACCAGAAAATAAGTTAAAAAGTACTTGAATTGTATATTCATTTCACCTTTATAACGCAGTAACAATTTCATTTGAGTAGCTGAAACTATACAGAAAATATGTCTATACATGCTAATTTGACCGAGGAACCGGGGGTGAAGGCTAAGTTAACCAAACGGTCTACCATTTGTTTTGAGAGCACAAAATTTTAAAGCAAATGTAAAGAAATTGAGTCGGCTAAAAGAAGGCATAATAGATTACGTCATCAGCTTCATGTAACATGAAAAAATATTGTCATAGGCATCAAATTCGCTTCAAAAATATGTCTAAAAACCAGCCGTAATGCCTAATTAGAGCGATCTACCATCGTTATAATAAAAAGCTTGGCTTGCAGCTTCTGCTTTTAACATTTCATGGTAGATCGTGGCGCTCTTTCAGTTAAAATCTTGCCTTTCTTACCACTAGTTTGCAACAGCCGGTGCGATGGGACTCTTCCGATCTATCCATGAAAGAAATGTTTTGTTTCCGTCTTACAACTAAGAGTTGTCATCCTCCTTTTTTAACTGCTAAAAAATGCATCGCATATGGCAGCCATAGACATCGTTACGGAACGTAAACATTTCTGCCTGGCATTCCCTGCGAATACTTGAAACAGTCTATCCATTATGATCTCGCCAACCAACAATAAATCAGTATAAACAAATAAACAAAACAACACATTAAAACAATTTCAAATTATACTTTCATTTGGCTAAAATCCTCAGGCCTATAAGCCTCCGAAAAAGTGTACTGAATACAGCTGCTCGAAAATTAACCATTTTTCTATTGAATTTGTTCTCGTAAATTGCTCACTTAAAACTCAGACAATCTTGGGCAAAACTCGTTGGGACACCCCCGCTCCCCTTCACAAAGTTGACCATTTTCACGGCATGCAGTCATTCTCTCTGCGCAACTTTGGAAGGGGGAGCGGGGGCTTCATGTAAACCTGGGAACGGAGATTCAAGAATATTATGACAAAGCGTCCCAACAGTTTTGTCCAAGATTGTAGCTATCCTTAAATACAGACACGTTGATTTGCTTGTAAGGTTCTACAGCGATCACGCTGATTAAAAGATGAAGTGGGGAGGGGGTTCGTCAAATTTTTTTTACTAAGTAGGATCAATATTTGGAGTTTCTTTTCAGTTTGATCCTTAAAAAATTCAGACTAGCTTCAAGACTTGTTCAAACAGGGACCGAGCAGGATCTATGTGGTCTGTCTGATTAATCTGGAGGTTTAAATGTACGGCAGAAAATATCTTACCGTTGGTAAAGGTCATGTATTCCACACAAACATGGCTTGTAAAATCCAATTTAATTCCGATTAAATCCCTCTAGTCTCGCCTACAGGGGCGGATATGGCGTTATGACATGAAGGAAACTTCTACACAATGGTCTACACTAAATAAAATCGTAGGTTTACAAGCGCTGTAGCCTACGTACTGCTAGCACCAACTGCCTATACAACGCGACACAATTTATGTAACACTTGTCTGGTGCAAATGTTGTCATCTATTGTTTTCGAGACGTAAAAGCAAGCCCCGATCTAGGGTTCAAGTTTGAGCTACTGTATCTGTCAATCATACGTGAACACTTCGCGCAGCTGGGTCAATGACCGTGTTTTTCTCACGGCGGTATCTTTGATCGTCCTCCACGCGTAGACTTAGACTGGTTTAGGCCGCGATGTGTACAGTAGATTTCTGCGAATCTTTCCATCATTGTGGCACCGCTATGACAAGGATTGACCTTGTTCCTGTATTTCAAGGCTTAATACGTAATTCGTGCTCACTAAAACGATGATCACTCATTAATTAAACATTGTTGGAGCGTGTTGGCTGTGGCCCAAGTCATCGACAAAAACCGCTCGCTGGCTCCCCATCGGCGGGTATTAACATTTTTCATCATGGCAACAACTTCACTTTAACTTTATTAAATTGAAATTTTTCATGCTGCTCGTCAAAATTTGGTCGGAGTTACAAGCCGGGGTCTAGTTTTGAATTTCTTGAAGCCCACGCCCCCCGACAGTAAAATGAGTGATCATGGAGATCAGGGCCTGCTTCGTAATGGGGAGCTGTTATTCAAGAAAACTACTTTGTAAAATGTCGGTGGTGAAGAACGAATCGAGTGCCTCGAATTTTCGCAGGGCCATATAGTGCAAAGTTACGGCCTGCAAAAATGGCGCCGCTGGCCACATGCCGATCACTAGTAACCTATTTTGTGCAAGTTCTCCCTATCCCTCTCCCTTCGTCACCCACACAGAGTAACACATCTGCACGTTTTGAAGGACAACCTCCGAAAAGAAACGGTTCATGTCCTCCAGTGCAATAGCTTTCCTTATATCCTGTGCCATATAAGGATCTCATAAAAGAATTCAATGAATGAAAATTACAGCAGATGCCTACCACTTAGCTAATACTTCATCTAAAGTTTATAGCATGTGCTATTACTGTCACCCCACACCTTAAGCTGACCGTGTTAAACAGATGGTCAGGCAGGTGATTGTCCCAAAATTTAGTATTTGGGCATTTGCCAACCGTCCAAACCAGCCGTGATTTTAAAGTACATTAGTGAAAACACCTGCAACCGGGAAGGGGGGAGTAGGGGCACTTTTCATCCCACGGTCTCAACTTAGCAGTCGCTGCCGACGTTATCCTCCCGTCCACTAGCCTGTGTACAAATGTGTCCAAGGACACTCTCCCCTGCTACAGTGCATATAGCGTTTCTTACGGAAATTGTTCTGGGCGGTATTTTGATGCACCTGCACTTTGTAAGGTCACTTGAACATTATTTCCATTCAAAATTAAACTGAGCGGTCTTTAGATGCTGTATTTGTAACCCAATAATGAGATCTCATAAACATTTCATTGCAGCCATTTTGTCGATGCCTTTTCCACCCTCTTTAGTAACAGTGTAGCTACGGGCCATCTTAGCTTTATCGCAAAAAGTACATGTACAGGACCGTACTTCCACGTAATTTTCACACTGTATTATAGGAACCATGCATGCAATTATATGCATTTCCCGTCACGTCATAACAATTTTTTCGCTTGCTCGCTATGCATCGGGCCAAAAACGGCACTCGACAGCTGAACAAGTGATGACGTCATTGGAAATTCCCGCCCTACGTCCCCAAATCCAGAATTTTGATTGGCTGTACGTATGTGTCACGACGTTGAAACCGCTTGCACGTGACATTTGACCACGGTCATTGGAGGGTTAAAGGTGAAGGGATGTTCTACAAACGAAGGAATGTTCTACAACACGAGCTTCATTGTGCGAGTCTGTGTATTAGGTATGGCCCGGCCCAAAACATGTTGGAACATGTGTTTCAGTGCAAATTACTGTATGTAAGCTAGACTAGCGCTGCGCCAAACGTGTTGAACATGCGAAGTCTGTGATCCACAGGGACCGTCTCAGTTCCAATTTTGGACGTTCAATTGTGGCAGTTCGTAGACTTAAATTTAGATAGGGCCTTTTACGGCTGCAATAAATGGCGCGTCTCAATTCTAATCATTGCTGGCTATGCAAGCCAAAGCAAGATAGTTTGCACTTTCCAAAAATGTATATTACCGGCAAAAATTGGGTTTAGGATATTTTGCAAATGTTTACTGTTTTATAAACAGGCTAGGCCAAAGTTTTAGCAAAGGGTATCCATGGCTTAAAGAATTCCTGACGGCCGTTGCCACGAAGGTTTAGATTATAAACCCGGTGGTGTTATCAGGCTGGGATACCAAGGGGCAGAAAAAGTGAGGGTGGTGAAATGTAGGGAAGGTGAAAGGGATTGTTTTAAATTCTTCTTGTTGGGATCGGAAGACTTGATTATTTGGTTCGCAAACAGGTTCACGTACCACGTTCCTTTCTCTTTGTTCCGTTTCTACTCTCTCCATGTTGGATTTAATTGGATTATTATTTCCTTTGGACACGGGACATCCTGTTTCATACAACGGGTAAGATTAAATTTTTTTACGGTACCCCATTTGTACTTCAATAGTATTTTTTCATCCATCGGGCAATTGGGTATGTCTTCTTACTATACTGGCAGACTTAAAACTAAGAAAAATCGGCCCAGCACAGTTTAGAAAAAAAAAAAGTCGCTAGTCCACAGTAACTGGAGAGAGGACAATTGTGAAACGGTATTAACTTTATGTAAGCCAACCTCAAACTGAAGTGAATAAACACCTACTAATCCTATTCACCGTTCACTTCAGGCTATTCATCTCCCTTTAGTTGCCCATTCACCTCAGTTTGAGGTAGCCTTACATCAAGTATCTCCCCATGAAGGTAATTCTTTCCCAGGTGACATTAAGTAGGAACATAACTGTTCGCTCTGGCACGATCAAGCGGGGTGGGCCGATGAAACATGGGACGGCGCATGTTTGAAATCTCACTCTAGCAAGCAATCTTAGTGCGTAGACACAAAGGGAGAGAATGCAGGGGGTCCCGAAATGTGAAAGGTTTGTCATTTTCGTGTATCCCCCTACTCCAAGGGAACTTTCGCCCCTTGTAAGCTATATTGCCGCCCTTCAGTTTTCTGGCAGTGGCCTTAGGTTGACGTTTATCATGTTAGTGAACTAGTGTAACATATTCTCTAATGGACGATACCCAACCTTGTCAAACAGAACCAACGCAAAAGAAAAAAAAATGCACAGAACCAAAGCAAAGAAAAAATCCACGGAACCTTGAATCTGTGCCTGTCTTGAGATTCACAAGACGTTCCCAAAGGTACAGTGTAAGAAACCATTCAAAGGATGGCTAATTGGTTAAAACGTCCCTTTGCACAAAACGTTCCCTTTTCCCGGTTAGTCAGGAAAGTCCCCGCCCGCCCCCGCCCCCCCCCCCCCCCCCCCCCCCCCCCCCCCGCCTAACTTGATACAAACTTTCGTGATACATACTTGGCAAGGGGCTGACAATATAGAGTAAATTTATGAATATTTTCCAAAATTCTTTGAAAACTGATTCTTACAAAAAGTGTTAAAAGTGTATGTACAAACCAGAACGCAAATTTTAAGCAACCGTTATCTGTTAGTCTACGAGCGCTGCACTACAGTGCAGGCACAGCTGTTCTTGACAGAGCAGTCGTGTACAATTCCACATCTTATAAACCTTCAGTGCCTTACCGGTTCGTATATTTACATACAAACAAATGTCCCAAGAACATTTTACGTTAAAATTCATCCATACTTTGTAAATATTATTTTTCAATTTAAGCGATGGTGTAAGTTGTAAAAGTCAGTTATCTGCATATGTTTACTGCATGAAAGTTCTGGTAGATAAAACGTCTTTGGTGCCTACTGCTACAGCTATAGCTCGCCGGCCGCTGCCGTTGTACTCACTCTGACGTTTGATTCAAAGTTTATCATCGAGCTTATAAACTTTGAAACAGGACCAGGTCCTGTACTCTGTTTTATCGCGCACTACAGTACAACTTCATGAAATGTGTTTCGTCGATGATACCTGTATTCCGTACCTCATTCCAAATGAACGCCGTTTCAATTAAAGACGCAACACGTACGCTTTCTTAAAAGCATTATTTTGTAAGTTGCATATTTGGTATATTCATTTTATTTTCTTGTTCAGTAATGAAACATCATTGCAATGAAGTTTATATGGTACGTTAACAGATTCCCGTCGGTGACTTTGCCCGTCTTTGGTTTGACTTTCTATTGAGTCCGTGGCAATCTCGTTGCACGTAAAAAAGCATTTTTCTTGAAAGGCTTTCACAAAAAGCCATGACTGTTTTACTGCGATACGGAAACGGAGGAAGTCTAAAAATCACTGAATTGGTTAAATCTCAAACTAAGATAACGTTGGTCACCCAACATGCAACTCAAGTTCACACGAACATTACAACTTGAAACAATTCTGACTGTCATTGCAGGGAGTTGTTATATCGAGCTCCGTGCACAGCATCAGAACAGGTAAACTTAACTGCTGAACATCGATCTTACAACCAACTGTACAGCTCAAGAGTTTCTTGACTCATCCTTTCCCTCATTGTTCAAATAAACTTGACCATTGATGAAATAATCCGCTTACCGATACACAAGAAGTTCTTCTGGAAGACACAATAAGGGATAGGGACACGATGAATGGGTCAACTAGTTGAGGATTAGGGGCAACCCAGGACTGACATGATTGACGTTTTGCTATTGTTCTATTGAAAATTCACAATGAAAAACTAGTTGATCAACGACCATTACTCAACTAACAGCAAACGCACGTTGGTGCGTTGAAAACGTGACAGACTTTGCGGCGGTACTGTATATACCTGTACGTGCTTTGCCAATGTATGGTGACCGTGTATGCATCACGTACATGTATACTGTACGTACGTACGCACGCCTACGGATTGCTATGTACATGCATTGTATATGCACAGTACAGGAAATCCCAGCGTATATCAGCCCGGCGTACATCAGCCCGGCATACATCGGCCCGGCGTACAATCACAAAAACCTCGGCGTACCTCCGGCGTAGGCCTTACATGGAATGCACCCTGGCTGACACATTGTAGTTAGTGCATCCTGTAGGCTGCTACACATAGAGCTGTTTGAACCAGTGCTTCCACACTCCAAAATTCATTTTTCTTGAAATGGATTCTAAAATTTCCTGAAATTAGCTCGGTATTTCCTGATATTTTCAGTAACGCTTCTTTTATGCTACTTTAATGGCTGAACCAGGATTTGGAGCAATTATAGAATACCCCGCCACGCGAAAACGCCCCCAAAATTAATTGGCTACTTGGTTAAATTCCATAGGCTAGTTAGTTATTTTGAGAACGACTCATGCATATAATGTAGCTGATGCACAAGGTGTATGTGGATTGCAAAAATAGACTAACCCTTTACAACAGACATCTCGACCTTTACTTGACCTTTACCTTGATTCTTAATTGAACCTTCCAGAAAAAAAAAATTGTACAGAGACCTTTATATCATTGGAAAGGTCAGAGTTCGAGGATCGATGTAGCATACTATTTTTTGACAATTAGTCTCATTAATTATGCAAATATGCAAATTAGCTCAGTATAAATAAGTTGGCCCCAAAGTGCATTCCATGTCAGGCCCACGCCGAAGTTTTTTCTCAAAAAACAATAGAAAACATAAGGAAAATTCCAACTCCATGCCGAAGATCTTCAGTTCTGAGTGCAGGAAATGCAGACTGGTAAGTTGCTTTTGCTTCCATAGAAACCAGGGCTGGTCATATGACCCGGGCGATTGCCCGTGCCCGCCTAAACGCCCGCCTTGGAAGCAAAAACACTTGCCAAGGTGTGCAACAAAATGCCCTCCTTAAATTACGTGGTGGGCAACAAACAGCCCACCTTGAGAAAATGTGATCGCCCGTGTGAAAATACAATGCTAAAACCATCAGAATACATGCAGATTCATACATTTAAAATCTTGACCCAAAAAAGACTTTCCACGCCAAAATATTCGGCAACTTCCATAGCGAACACAGCCAGCCGTACAATCTGACAATGCCGCACAAACTAGCATGCCGCACAGCTTGAATTTACTTGGTTCGATTGCACAAACAAGTAAGCTACAGCTTGCTGCATGCATCTTGTACTGCAGAGAGTACTATTTCAAAATACATCGTTTTTGAGTGTCAATTCATTGTCAAACAATACCAAATTTGTCAAAAATGACAAAAACCATTGTTCCGACATGTTCAAAAGACTCTCAAACAAGTATCAACACAATACTGACAATTTTTGATTGGAAGGTTTTTCACCACAAGGCAAATTTCTCTAGAGGGGCTTTGTAATTTTGCTGTTGCCTAACGTGTTAAATACATGGATAGGGCCTACTAAGATGCTGCAATATGCAGAATTAATGCCTGCTTACTCGTAGAGCTACAGGGTCTAAAAATTTACCAATCATATTTGTTTGAAAGTGTTATCAAATGTTGTCTGAGATGTTGGTATGAGAGTTCAGACACATTTATGGCCAGAATAGGTCTTTTCTTGTCAAACCAAATTGAATATTTTCTAAGCCTTTTGCCATACATATTACTGTTACGAGAATCAAATAGTTTTAGCCTCTTGAAGTCCTTAAAGTGACATGAACATAACACCACTCTAAATCCTCATTTTGTTGCTATGTGGGGGTGGAGGATTCATCAGTTACCACCAGATGAAAACATTGTGGCCCATGGCCCCAACCTAGCTCTCCCACTCTTGTTGGAAGATAATGATCAAAGTGTATACCCATTATATTAAAGGGGAATAAGTATGATTTTTGTGCATACTTCACTTAATTACTCACAAGAAGGACACAAAGCTTTGAGATTAGATGTAACTTGTCACTGCCATTTTCCAGACTGCAGGCCTGGGCCCGACTACAGCAGGCACGGATCCAAGAGGGGGGGGGGGCTTTCTCGACCTCAGCCCCCCCTTTTTCATCTCATCAACAATAATAAATACGCAAAAATTAGCATAATGTTAATCTAGGAGAATACTGTAGGAGGCTTTTAGCCCCCCCCCCCCCCCCCCCCCTTTTCGAAATTTCTGCCTGGACTACATCATGTACCATTGAAGAAGGAATATTGGTATAGGCCCTACTGTATGGATGTCAGTTAATATTTGGACCCTTACTGGCATCATTCATGCGATATGTTACCCTGGACTTGGTCCGCCCAGTGTCCACAGGTGCATATGGTAGAAGGGAATAGAGCACCAACTCTACCCTGAAGGGTGCCATGATGTTGCTAATGGGGGTATTTGTGGCAAGTTGAGATACAATCATTTTCATGTTTTGACTGATTTATAACATGATTTTAGAAAACATGGTGCCACTGTTTTTGTTATGAGTGTTGCATATCTAAGTTTGGATCTGGTTGGGGTGGGGTGCATCCCCCTAACATTTATTTTCAGAGAGGGTTATTGCCCCATGACTAAGGTGTAGCGGTATATCGATATTATCGATATTAGTCGATATTTGCTCCTTAGTAATATCGTCGATATGCGTTTTCAAAAATATCGATATATAGTAAAGTCTATATATAGTACTAATGTCGATATTCTACTATTCACTTGGATACCGATTCTTCTAAAATAGCGACACTCAACACAAATATCGATATTTAACAGCAGTGACTCATAACTGATACGAGTGTTAGTTTAAAAACCGATACCTAAGCATCGATAGAGTCAAGTTACCGACGAATCTTTGGCCTAGCTTACGTAGGTCTAGGTTCACCTCTTGTGACCTTCGTAGCACAATACTGAGCTGTTCATCACAATGCTACGAGCATATAGGCATGCTGTATGAATTATTTCTGCGGTTTGCATACGCAGTGGAATACTTCAATGTAGGCCTACTGTGTACACAGTAGATTCGGTACGGACTGGTGATCGACTGCCAAAGTACACGTAGGGCGTAAATGGCTGAATATGTACAGAGCTAGCTCATGAGCCGTATCAGTGACTCGAAAGTTTTTTTGTACAGAATTGGTTACTGCATGCAAGTTTATTCCGAGACCTTACAAGTAAACTAATTTTTCATGATATTCAGACTTACTGTAGGATGATCTATCTGAGACTATCTCACAGAGTAAAGTTCCACAAACAGAAAATAACGTAACATTTTCGCAAATACATTTGTTAGAAGTTCAGTGTTGGTACACACACTGTACTACGCATGTGATTCCATAGGCCACAGGGTTTAGTACAGCTTCGTAATTTTTCGTTGGGGAAGCTTTACGTTAATTCTGTTGACAACATGAATGTATGCAAACATGTACGAACACGCCGCAATCAGTCCGTACATGCAACACGTGTAGTACTGTAGAAAATAGTTTGGACTCTTCCAACTATGCAGCAGCATACATAGGAGTACTGTGACCTTTGACTGGATGAGCGTACTTTGATACGAGGGTTTTTTTAACTATTTTGTGGGATGTATATTTTGTTTGTTTGGGCGGAAATTTGCGAGTAGTTTCGACTGTAATATTTTTCCATACATTAAAAAAAGATCGCTGACACTACGATGGGGATAATCCTGCAAAAATAGCTGCGTTAAAGTTCTTATAGCTGCGCTTGAAAGTTACGGGAAAATTCTGACATCCCAGGTACCGGACACGTGCGAGATTGCCGAGAAGCTGAAGCAAGCTGCAGACCTGCAGCGGACTGCACGGTGCCTGGATTTTCACTACGAGCAGTACTTCATTCATAGATTATTGGAATGTCTGAATACAAGAGATCAGCTAGGTACAAATATCGACTGCTAGTAACTTAGTGGTTATAGTTGAGTGTAATACCGACGAATAGTTGATATCGAAAATATCGGCCGGTATTTTAGATATATAGTGACTAGCTAAACAAGTCCGTTTTGATGCAGCATTGAATAGTGAACTACTTGCGAGGTATTTTACGAGAGTTAGGTAAAGAGGTACTTCTTTGTGACAAACGGAGAAGGCCCCTGGCTTACGTAAGTCCAAAAGGAACACTTTTTACTTATCCCAAAACTTGGGAATCAAAATATGTCATATTTTGTTTGAAAGAAAAATATTTAAAACACAAGCTGTTGATAGTGGAAGGAATCGGCGTAGCACATGCTAGTAAGGGGTGGGAATTACGCTAATGTTTGGGCCACTCATTTTGAAAATGTTTGTATGGTCAGTGAAACCAATAATCACAGATTTTGAAACTATTTTGTAGTTATTTAGGGGCAGACCTCCTACAGATTTTTTTATAGATCATGGCTGTTGCTTTAGCGAGATGGAGGGATATTTGATCGTCTGGTGTGATGCTGAAGTAACACTAAAAGCTATATAAGACATAATTCCCAAAGAAGTAATTGAAAGTTACTTCGGGACTGCAAATACTCAAATGTTAAATGCAAACACAGTTTTTTTTTTTTTTTTAATTTTCTGCACAAATCTTGATTTATTTTTCGCTACCAACGTAGTAAAATTCGGCATTTAAGTCGTCAGGGGCTGGGTACATGGTAATACCTTCCCATACTTCGTTTTTTCATATGTATAGTGTGCGTACCCATTCTGCGAAAATATCGATATTATCGATATTATCGATATTTTCAGGTCGGTATATCGATATTTTATATTGGCAATACCGCTACACCTTACCCATGACCCCCATGATTTGTGCTCCAGGTGATTTGTGGTACGTACTGCCCTTTGCTCATGTCAAAACCTCCCCATTGGTTACATGGGGCGGTTGAGCCAAGCCTGAGTTTTGTGCAGTTATTGCAATTCTTCTTCTTCTTCTTCTTCTTGGATATGGTGAAACATCCGAAGACATTCTCTCACCACGCACGCGCCGAGGGGTCAAACCTTACTAAGAAACTTAGTAATAATGCTAACAGGATCCTTATTAGTAGAGGCAGCATTAATAACACTCTCAGGGAGACTATTCCAATCTTTAACAGTCTGAGGTAGGAAGCTAAATTTGTAACAATTGGACCTAGCATACAGATTACAAAAATGAAGGTCATGCATCTGACGGGTTTTCCGTAAAGGGTGATGCAGACGGTCAATAGGAATCTGGGCCTGGCCAAAGACACCTTTAGAAAACAGGATGAGCCTACTTTGTTTACGTCGGTCAACTAAAGGTGCTAAATTTAACTCGTTTAAGAGGTTAGTCATAAAACCAGGCTCACTAGAGAAGTCAGAAGCTATGAATCTTGCAGCTCTTCTCTGTATACCCTCTAGTTTATTACGCAGGCAAACCTGGTGCGGGTCCCAGACAGTGCTGGCATACTCTAAAACTGGCCGTAAAAGGCCTTTATAGGCTGCAATCTTAACTTCTCTAGGGCAAAATGACAAATTCCTATACAGAATGCCTAAAACTCTATTTCCCTTGTTACAAATACTTTGGATGTGCTGATCCCAGTTTAAGTCTTTGGTGATGGTTATCCCTAAATACTTAATACAATCAACATTTGGGGAGCTCCACTCTATTGAGAAGGTACTTAAAGGGGATAGGGTGTTTTTTACGAGCAAAGGTGATAATACTACATTTAGTAGGTTGAAAACGCCATACCACATGTTAGTAGCCCACCTGACCTAAGGGCTGAATATCATCCTGAAGTTTACAACAATCATCCTCAGTCTCAATAATACGATAAACAGACACAATCATCAGCAAACAAACCGGACCTCAGAAGTAACAACACCGCCAATATCATTGATATGTGCCAGAAAGAGAATCGGCCCTAAGACAGACCCTTGGGGGGACACCGGACATAACATCCTCCGACGAAGAACGCAGTCCCATTTACTACGACTACCTGTCTCACGGTCGCCAAGAAAGTCATCAATCCACCGGAGAATCTGCTTAGACACACCAAGTGTGTGTAACTTGGTCTTAAGTAATTCATGAGGGACGGTTATCGAAGGCTTTTTCAAAGTCTAAAATGAATGCATCGATTTGTTTATGATTATCTAGAGAAGAAGCCCAATCCTCGATAATAGACACCAGTTGGGTTTCGCAACTATGAAGTTTTCTAAAGGCATGCTGATTAGTAGCTAATAAGTTATTATGCTCAAAATGATTCATGAGGTTCGAGGCAATAATGTGCTCTAACAACTTACAACAAACGCAAGTTAGAGAAAACTGGTCTGTAGTTACTCGGTAAGGTATTATCACCTTTTTTGTAAATTGGACAGACATAAGCTGTTTTCCAGTCCTCTGGAATACGTCCATTAGTAAGGGATTGCTGAAAAAGATGGCTTAATACAGGAGCAAGTCAGTGGCAAATCTCATTCAGAACCCAAGGGTGGATATTATCAGGCCCCATGGCCTTATTGGGTTTCAGACCGTGTAACAACTTTTCCACCCATGGGTGGATATGGTAATATCAGGCATCTTACCACAAACAGACCTAAAAAAGGGAATGGTGGTAAAAACAGTTTTGGGGAAAACACTAGAAACTGACTATTCAGAGCCTGGGCTTTATCCATGTCACTAACAGCTACTTTACTATTACTCTTAAGTGGGGGTATAGTTATGCTTATCCTTCTTTTGGCCATTGATATACCTCCAAAATGGCTAGCATCAACCTTAATATCGCCAATCATACCGTTAATGTAATTTTTATGGGATATGTACACTTCCCTCTTGATTTTAGAGCGAAGCTCGACCCACCTCTTACGAACATCAGCCTTTCCAGTCTTCTTAAAAATGGCATGTAACCTATTCCTACGTCTGACTAATCTACGTATCGTGTCAGTAATTCCAAGGAAGAGATTTCCTAGATTTTGTCATTTTAGTGGGGATATTAGCCTTCACAGTTTTTTCTAGGAAGGATTTGATAAGTTGCCAATTCTCTTCCACTGTGCGCATATCCTGCCCCCCATTGAAAATACTTGATACAAAACCCACGGAGTATCCCTCCTCATAGTAGCATAATCTCCCTTTGAGTACTGTGTAATACGCCTACGTGGTTGCTTGAGATTTTGGAAACAGACACTTCAGCTTACAGACAATGGCCGCATGATCACTTGGGGAATCCATGGTACTGACATCAGTATACTGACTAGGGGTGTTTGTAATTACCAAGTCAAGTGTGTTATTCCCTCTTGTGGGAGATTTCACGAGTTGATCAGCAGCAAAATCATTAATTATGTCCAAGAGTAATTTACCTGAATGATTAGACACACTATTACCACTATCTTTGTCTAATCTGTGAGCCCAATCATTTGGCTAAAATTGAAGTCACCCAACACATGAAAACAGGGTAATTTAGAGTTTCTATGTGAAGTCATAATTTTAGATAACTGGTCCCGGAGCCAGGGATATATGTTCCACGTGGGCATCAGGATCCCTGTACCAGGAGGCTATATAATGCCAGGTTCCATTAATGGAAACCTTTGCCCAAATAGACTCAGAACCATCAGCAATAAAGTTTACTTGAGTTGGAGATAGATGATTCTTAATTAAAAGCATAGTACCACCACCACGGAGGGTACGATCATTCCTAAAAATCTCATACTTTAACATGGGGGAATTAATTCAGTATTTGTGACAGTGCTGTCAATTTTGGTCTCTTGAAGTGCCACTACATCAGGATTTGATTCACTAAGAATGGTTTGAAGATCTAATTTTTTCCCTCTTAGACCATTAATGTTAATTGAAACAATGGAAACCTCCTTCTTAAGGGCAGTTTTGCCACTGGGGCGCCTGGCGGAACTTTTGCCATCAATGCTCGGAATGGAATGAGCATTCCCAGAATCAGGATTCAAAGCATGAAAACTGTTTTCTTGTCTGGGGAGCAGTAAGTCCCCACGTGTTGGACAGATTTCCATTATCACAATTGGGACACATCCAAATACAATTTGTTGCTTGAATGTGGTCGTAATGGGAGTCATCGACCAATGAACACCTGTTATGAATCCATTTCTTACAAACTATCACATTCAATAGCAGGGTCATCACCCCGAACCCCCTTTAAGCAGATACCACAGGGTGAGGAACACTTGGAACAATACCATTTGTCCTCAGGTTTGGAAAGCTGGAGAAGTTTATAACCTTCCCTATCAATATCAGCACAGCGGATGTGAACCCAATGGTCACACCCATCACATTGAACTGCATTGTCATTCTTCTTAACTAACTTTGCACACATGCCACAGTAAAAACCTGGGCCAGGGTTTAATTCGATATCACCACAAACCACTAACAAGATAAGTAGATAGGTTAAAATGCACCGGGGAGGAATACACTCACGTTTGATGTATAACGTAGGCCTAGGCCTAATGGTCCCGTCAATACATTCAATGTTACTATTCTTAATGCCATACCTGTGTCCCGGTAGCATAACCATTATGACTTGAGAAGTATAAAAGGATACTAACTGACCTATGAGTTTGAACCTTCAGAATTGGCCTAATGAGGCCTAAGGCCTTATTAGGTAAAATGTGGTACCTGGCATTTATACAAGCCAGAGATACTAGGCCTAAGAAGAACCCTCCAAGAACTGGAGACCGCAACATGCTGAACACAAAGACGATGGGGACCCACAGAGTATAGCCAAACCTATAATAGTACAATAAACGACAGCCAGCCTAAGCAACAGTGAGAGCAGTAGTACAATGCAACAATACAAACAGCCTAACGAGAGTAAAAGCATAACAAGTGAGAAGAATACAATCCATAAAAATCACTTAAAACACAGCCCCAGAGCTACGGTAAAAGCAGACACATCAAAAATCGAGTTAAAAGAATAAAATCGTATACCACCTAACGGAAACCAGGTCAATAAAAAACGTCAAAAGAAGAGGATAAAAATACAACGCAGAAAAACTTAAAAACACAACCATCCACCTCGACGCATGCGCAATTAAACATGAAAGTGTTCATCCTCATTCTTGTTTTTATTATGCAACAAGGTTTCTTTGCAGTTCAGTTTGTTCAATACTGTTATGCTTTTAGCTAAGATAATTTTAAATGTAAATTTTATATTTACACAACTGCCCTCCTAAAATCTTAGGTGGGCAACTAATTGCCCGCCTTGAAGTGTAACAGCTAAAGCAAGGCGGGCAGTTGCTTGCCCTCCTGAAAAATTCTCATGACCAGCCCTGATGCTTTCCTTCTCATACATTCCTTCCCAGTCCTTGTTTTGTTTCATGGTGTAGAGGCATGTTGGGCACCACTTTCCTCTTTGCATTTCATACCAAATTTTAGAATATCCATGGTAAAAATGACAAAGATAGAACCAATCTTCTTCGCAAGGTAGGATGCCGGAGAGTGGCCTTACTTACTAACACAGTATAACCTACTGCTCCAACGATGATACATAGTAGCCTAGGCCTGCACTCGTAGCATACATAACTGCATACATTACTGTACCCTGTCGTAGCTAACTACACACAATGTGTGCCACGCCACATGCACCACATACCTGCTTGGGATCGATACTCAGGTAGAGTTGATTCCACCTGATTTGGAGAAGTCTGACACTTGACTGGATACCTTGAAATTATGGTTATGGCCTCCCCTTTGCCGTCCATTTTGACTGTCTTGTTGTTGTCTTGTGTGGTTGTTTGTACGTTGTTATTGATTCACAAAAACAGCATACAAAAGTAACGTTACCTGTACAGTGTACATGTGAAAGCAGTGTTTCCAACACTCATGAATTCATTTTTCCTGAAATAGCTTCTTATATTTCCTGACAATCGGCTTGGTATTATCCTGATATTTTCAATAACGCCTGTCCTTTATACTACTTTAATGACTGCCGTCAATCGAGGAGTTTTTTGGGATTCAACAATGCAGGCCATCTATACAATTATTCCATAGGTCATACGCTATTTCCAAGATTTCCCGAAAATTTTCCGAAGCAGCACCCAAATTTCCCGAATTTCGGGGTATAGTGACATGGAAACTAATAAGGGAACACTTTCGTGAATGTCGTGCATTTCGATACTTCCTCCTACACCGAATCCACAGCTCAACTAATAGAGATGTCAAAACTGCTGTCACAATTCCCAGTGCGTCAATTTTGATGCAAGAAAAGCAGCATTTATAGCAAAAATCCCTTGCTAATGCGCCCTCGCTATTTCACTCAACCTGTTTTTCAAGCACTTGCACGCTAACAGATATGCAGCTCAAAAATGTGAACGCACAAACTGCCGCACCCTCGTACACTGAACCTGCTACCACCTATCAGCCTCACGTAAGGTCACCTCTGTGGCTGCGCCCCTTTTGCAGGCTGCCGCCCCTCAGTTTGTTTTTTCGCAGCGATGAGCTTACCAGACGAAAATAAAAACACACGTGGATACTCGTCTGAACAGGTATCAAAACACGGGATACTGTAACATACAGCATCTCGACTAAGTTAATCTCGTACAAAAATTGTAAACAGCGCCCGCTGGCCTTAATTAGTTCCCGTTACCTTTCTGATTTTTAGGCTTGAGCTGGAAACGCTGAACTTTTTTTTTTTTTTGTCGTAATGGTATCTCTTGCAAAGGAAAAATCTGTGGTATAAAGAAGTTATAGCTCTCAAATAAGGTCAAAGTCCGCCAAAACTTTTTCAGGTAGCAAACACCCCAGGAGAAAAAAGAAACAGTTGATTCCAGTTGGATATTGCAACTGGTTTTAACCTGTGTCCAACTAGGTCTCAAACTGCTTCCAACTTGGTCTCAACTCGCTTCCAACTGGGATTCCTTGGTAATCCCAACTGTAAATCCAAATGGTCTCCATGTGTTATTCCAACTGGACCATCAGACAAAGTCCCATATGGAAATTTCGAGACCAGTTGCGAACCAGTTTGCTTTGATGTACTGAAAACACAGTTGGGTTTTGGACAATCGCAACACTGAACCCCCACCCCCACCACTGTCTGGGATAAAACGAGTCCAGTTGGAAATAGGTGCAAGAAAATGAATAAATGATAGAGCAGTACAGTTGGATTGATGGCCAGGCCCATGTACCTCGTACGTGGTCAAGTGTTGGATGAATGAGAACAGCAGCTAGTTGGTAAGGTAATCACAGAGTTGACGTTGGTGTCGAGTGAGGTAAGGTGTATTGTTAGAAAGTAATTGATTCATTTACTACTTACTATATTTTTTCTATTTGAATTGTCTTTGAATTTTAGGCTGTTTTATTATTAGGCTAACGTTAATATTTCTTTACCTATCACTTATATTGCATATAATTAGCTACCCTGTTACTTATATCTACATCACACTATCCAGTTCCTACCGATTACCAACTTCAGACAGTTTGAACCTTGTTTTTTTTAACTGAGCTTTCTAAAATATATTATTTTATGTAGAAGCTTTTCCGGTATTTTGCATTCAGTGAAGAACAAATAGCTGGGTGGCAAGTGAAACCAACAGGAATGTTAAAATGAAAGCTTTGGACGTGAAATGGTAGCTCCTGACTATACATGTATTCCATATTACTGAGATACGCCTATATTAATTTGCCATGAAAAACAATACATGGAAATGGAAGTTTATTTGTTTTGAATTTTGGTATGAAACACCAGTTGAAACAGTTGGAAAATTCAGGGAGTAGCAGTTATGAGAATCAGTCGAAGTTGAAAATAGTTGGAATCCATTTGAAGAAATCTCCAGTTGAATTCTAAAGAAAGAAAAAAACAGTTGGAAATTCTCAACTGCTTCCAGGTAATTATTGTTACCCAGGTGAGAAAAATTTTGAATGGCATGTCAAAACCAGTTGGAATAATTTCCAACTGGTTTCAAACTGTTTCCAAACTCGGTTTGAACAATTTCCAAATGGTCATATTCAACTGACTTTGACCTAATTTGCGATCAATATCGAGCTAAAATGAGCATTTTTAGTCTAGCTCAGTCACATTTGTTGTATAGGATGTTTTGGGATGGGTCTCCATTATTTTAAAATTCTATTTTGTCCAAAATTTGCAAGTAAAGCCACATTTTAACAGTTTATAACAGGGTAAGGCACTATTACTGATTTGTTTTTATCATTTTTGTTATGTTAAAGTATATCTCAATCATAGTGGCAACGAATCAGTAGAACATACCAAATCTACATACTAAATACATAAGACTTGACACAGCATAGCAATGTTTATACATGTAATATATTAGATGTCTTGGTCTTTTGGAAAAAAAGCTAAATGCATTTCGAAGTTCACCAATTACATCTGAATTACCCTCCTTTGAGCCACACATTCGTGGCTTAAGGGTGCTCATTGATTGGGTGCCCGTTCTCCTGGATCCAGTTCAACTTAACTGGAAAAGGGTTTTACCCACTATGAAAAACAGTTGATCCCATTTGAACCCCCCCCCCCCCCCACCCCCCCCCCCCCCCACACCCACCCCCCCCCACCCCCCCAACCCCCCCCCACCCCCCCCCCCCCCCCCCCCCCCCCCCCACCAGCCCCCACCCCCCCCCCCCCCACCCCCCGCCACCCCCCCCCACACCCCCCCCCCCCCCCAACACCACCCCAACACCCCCCACCACCCCCAACGGCCCCCCCCCGCACCCCAACCACCCCCCCACCCCCCCCCCCCCCACCCCCCCCCCCCCCCACCCCCCCCCCAAACTATATCACATATTTCTTTTGTGTTTTGACATCTACTTTCAGGTTGGGATCATTGCATCAGGATATATGACATTTCATCATTTGAAAACAAAGGTTGTACATCCAAACTTAAAGAGCCTATGTTCATTCATGATGGACACATTAATGATCTACAAGCTAGTGAAATGTGGTTGACTGCACACATTTGGCATGAAGAGCGCTTTCATTTGGTCCTTTCATCTGGCAGTGATGGTTCGTTACATGCTTGGGACTGGATTGCAACTTGATCAAGTTCGGAGCATTACTTGTTTGATCTTATGCTAACAGGTCACAGAGGTGCACAGGTCATTGTGGTAATTGCCTGACATGCTGCTTGGTTTAGGGCCAGCTGAATACAAGATGCCCCTCCCCAGGATTGTCCACCATCGTTCACTCAATGTTTGCCCAGACTCTTTCAAATTCTCATTCAGATCGGGTCTGCAGTGTGTTCTGACCTAGAATTGGGATTGCTTTGTGGCTCTCGACTAGTACAGAAAACAAAATCTACTGTAAGTACTAGACATGGAGACCTCAGGCTAAGGATGTCCCTGCCAGGTCTTACAAGAAGGTGATGACAGTAGTTCAGGTGCTTTCAGAGTCCTGCTGGACTGGAGCTGCTCGCAGGAACAGTGCATCTACAATCAAACGGACTTGAGCTGTAAATGAAAAGGAAAGCACAACTCTGGAAGGTTCAATATGAATGGAACACAGATTGCAAAAGAAGGAAAAGTTATTGTTCTGTGAAACAATTACTGTATTGCATCATATGTAACCAGCACAAATTTACCTCAATACATGGCAGTGAAATACAGTACTTATTCTAGTATCTTATCAATTAAGTTTTCAAAATGAAATAAAGCAGGGCATTCTGTATTGCTATTTTTTGCATCTATCCCCATAAAAACACAGTTAGTCACTCCTCCATCCAAAAGAAAAGCAAATGCATTTGACTTGTGGCTATACTCTCGATGCATGAGATTAATGCCTTCATCCTTTGAACTAAAGAGTTTTAAGTAACATTCCACCATTTCTGTTCTAGTTTCTCCCTTTCTCTTCAGCCTTTTTGGTGAGGCTGAACGATTACAAGAAATTTCTGTGGAAGTAAAGAAAGAAATTCCTCAGAATTTTTTTTAACGTTTTAGCATTACTTTTTTTAAAAGAAACCTATAGACTTTCCAAAAAGTATTTATTTTACTTATCTGTCTGTAGACATTTCTAATAAATTTCTGTAAAATGTTTTGTAGATTCTGTAAAAAATCTCCAAAGAATTTCTTTTAATATCCAAAGAAGAAAGCTTCTGTAAAAATTAGCTTCTTTAATATTTCAATTTTTTGTTGGAATTTTGCAGAACATATCTGTTAAATTCTCAAAGTTTCGCCTAGATGAGATGACCTGCATTATTGAACATCCAATAAAGTCATACATGCTCTTTTCCAGCAAAAGTCAATAAAATTTAAGGGTGCTCAGCTCCCCCCCCCCCCTCCGACAAAGATGAAAGTAGCCCTGTAAGCCTATGGTTGAGCTTGTCTGACCAGCTGGCAGACCCCTCAACTTCTTCGACTATTTTGCAAATTTAAGTGCAATTCAGTCTTTCAGACGACCCTAAAAAGCTTTTTTTTTTTTATAACTGACTCGTAATAGATGGTCCTAACCTGGGTGTTTCGATAGGGGGGCAAAGCATGAGATGAGTGATCGCCGTCCTGGGGGAAGGGTCTAAGGGGAGGGGGTGTCCCCTCCGCATTGGGAAAATTTTTTGTTAATTTAAGGTTGCTTAGATGCAAAATGATGATGTCTTTGGTACATATTTTGAACAGATCATATATGACTGGAAAGTTTATAATTTAGTAATTTTCTTTTTTGTTATGGGAAAGATGTTTTTTTCTGGGGAGGGGTGTCCCCTCCCCTTTGAGAAATTTTTTATTAATTTAAGATTGCTTAGATGCAAAATGGTGATATCTTTGGGGTATATTTTTTGAACTGATCATATATGGAAGAAAGTATTCATAATTTATTGAATTTTAATTTTTGCCTTGGGGAAAGATGCTGGACACCCCTCCCCTTTGAGAAATTTTTGGTTTCGATGATAAGAGAAACCAATGCATTCGTGATGGCGTATGTGTGTGTGTATGTGTGTGTGTGTGTATGTGTGTTTGTGACACTTTGCTCGTTAACACGATATCTCAAGAAGGGAAAATCTGACAGTTCTCAAACTTGGTATATAGATGCCCCATATTGAGAGGAAGAACCCTATTGTTTTTGGTGGAGGTCAAAGGTCATCTGGGGTCACGGGGGGTCAAACTCCGAAAACCTTGTTAACACGATATCTCGAGATACGAAGCTTGGATAAATTTCATACTTAGTATATAGATGCGTTATGGTAAGAGGAAGAACCCTATCGTTTTTGATTGGGAGGTTCCAAAGGTTCATCTGGGGTCACCGGGGGTCGAATGCTTGAAAACCTTGTTAACACGATATCTCGAGGTAGGAAGCCTGGATAAATTTTCATACTTAGTATGTAGATGGCGGTTATTGGATAAGGGGAAGAACCCTATCGGTTTTGATGGAGGTTCAAAGGTCATCTGGGGGATCACCGGGGGTCGAATGCTGAAAACCTTGTTAACACGATTATCTTCGAGATAGGAAGCTTGAGATAAATTTCCTACTTAGTATGTAGATGCGTTTCTATGGGTTAAGGGGAAGAAAGAACCCTATCGTTTTTGATGGAGGTCAAAGGTCATCTGGGGGTCACCGGGGGTGAGTTCGGATGCTTTTTTTTTTTTTTTTTGGATGGAAAACCTTGTTAACACGATATCTCAAGATAGGAAGCTTGGATAGATTTCATAGGTAGTAGGTGGATGTGTTATGGTAAGAGGAAGAAACCCTATCGTTTTTGATGGGAGGTCAAAGGTCAATCTGGGGTCACGGGGCTCGAATGCTGAAAACCTTGTTAACACGATATCTCAAGTTAGGAAAGCTTGGATAAATTTCATACTTGAGTATGTAGATGCGTAATGGTAAGAGGAAGAACCCTGATCGTTTTCTGTTGTGCGGTGGTTCAAAGGTCATCTGGCGGTCCACCGGGGGTGTTGAATGCTGAAAAACCTTGTTAACATGATGTTCCTCAAGTTAGGACGGCTTGGATAAATTTGCGTACTTAGTATGTTTCGATGTGTTATGGTACGAGGTAAGAAAACCTCTATCAATTTTGGTGGAGGTTAAAAGGTCATCTGGGGGTCACCGGGAGGTCAAACTCTGACAACCTTGTTAACACGGATATCTCAAAGATAGGAAAGCCTTGGATAGATTTTCAATAGGTAAGTATGTGGATGTCAGTTATGGTAAGAGGAAGAACCGCTATCGTGTTTGATGGAGGTCAAAGGTCATCTGGGGTCACCGGGGCGTCGAATGCTGAAAACCCTTTAGTTAACCACGATATCTCGAGGTAGGAAGCCTGGATAGATTTCATAGGTAGTATGTGGATTATGTGTCTATTATGGTGGGAAGATGAATGCTATCATGTTTGGTGGAGGTCACAAGGTCATGTAGGGGTCACCGGGGGTTCAAACACTGAAAATGTTTTTAACACAGATAATCTCAAGATAGGAAGCTTGAATAAATTTCATACATAGTATGTACATGGCATTATGGTAAGAGGAAGAATTCTATCGTTTTTGATGGAGGTCAAAGGTCATCTGGGGTCAAAAAGCAAAATTTTAAGAATTCACAAGATCTTCTCATGGGTTCACCAGAAGTCAAAAATCAAATTTTCCCAAGAATTCACAAGATCATCATGTTGAGTCATTCAGATGTCCAAAAATGCAAAATTTCCAAGGAATTCCCAAGACTCAAAATATGAACCTAAAATTATTTTTCCAACATGTTAAGATAGCACTTGACCAGTGACTGAAAGATATGGGACATCATGGCATTATTTGGAATAGAACATATATCATCGAAACCTCAATGCATTTTTGCATTCTGGTTATCAATTTAAGATTGCTTAGATTCAAAATGGTGATGTCTTTGGTATTTTTTGAGCTGATCATATATGGCTGAAAAGTGTTAATAATTTATTGAATTTTAAGTTTTGGTTTAGTGAAAGAGGACAGTAGCCTTTGTTGTCTAAGAGAAGGGTATGTAGTCAGCAAACCTGAAGTCCACCTCCATTGTGTATGGGTATGATTTCACTCAAAAATACGTGCGTAGAGTCGACAGAAGTACGAACTTTTACGAATGTTTTCGTTGATTGATATGTGCATTATAAACAGATAAAAGGGTAACTAAAGGCTGGTAGACACCGGTATAGGGCCTCCTGGAAGCTCTGGACTAATTATATGGATCAAATAGATACCTACCCCACCCCTCCTCTTCTCTTCTTCTTTCTCCTTCAATTCCTCTTCTTCTCTTTCATTTTTTCTTTTCCTTCCTTTTCCTGTTCTTTTCCTTCTCTCTCCCCCTGCTCTTGCAAACGACAGGAGGCGGTCTCCCCCTGAACTCTGTGGCGCCGCCCCTAATTTTCTTTGCTCTTTTTCTGATTGACTCAAGATTTCTTCATGCAGTAAAGATTGTGTTGTGTACGGCCATGCACCTACTATTTAAAATTAGTTTTCCATGGATTACTCAGTCGAGACAACACCAAAATAAAGCACAATAAGGCATAGGTGTAGGTAGCTTTTCGAGACGGGGGGGGGGGGGGGGCTGAACCTTGTTTCGGATCGCCGTCCAGGGGGAGCTATGTATGGGGAGGGGTGTCCCCCTCCCCTTCGGAAAATTTTTGGGTATTTGAGGGACCTCAGATGCAATTTGGCGCAACATTTTGGGCAAATTTTAAGGAAAATTACTGCAATTTTTGTACATTTTTTACTGAAGAGACAAATAAGGTTTTTTGGCGTTGGATGTTGGGGCAGAAGCATGTTTCAGCTCCCCAGATTTTTGACTGGGGGCTTTAGCCTCCCGCTTCCTACGCTTGTGCAATAAGGGAGACATAATATTACTTCAAAGTTTAATTCATTTTATTAAATGTTTTTTTATATTTTTATTGTCAAAATGTTCATTAAGTGATTGACTCATGATACCCCAGTATATATGTTCACGTTCTAAACTTTAAATGTTCACATGCTGGTAATGGAGAGACAGGAAATGTTTGAGATTGCCAAACATTACATAATCCGGACGGGGTAAATACCCATAGACGAAAGGTTCACTTGGTCGAAGATTCACTAAAGACCGAAGATTCCCCCGGACGAAAATATATTCCGAGTTACGGGTAGGGTTGGGGTTTTGGTTAGATAGAGATTCATGGATCAGGCGTATCCCCTGATGCACAAATTAGCTGTCTGTATTTTTTGGTGTAACTTGCAATGATATGCACCTTTTCTCCAAGAGAGGGAGAACTTTTTGTCTGTGACACCATATGTGTAAGGTCTCACAATAACTTGCCGTTAGGGTATACTACTGTATTGTTTTAGCTTTACTCTCGGTTCCTGTGCTCTTTTTGTTTGCGCGTTACGTATAATGACCTTAGTGTTTATGTAATACTAAACCTGCATTCACGTAAACAATGGAGAAAACAGAAAACGTTATGCGTGCTGGGATTGCAAGTTTCAGGTATTTTGTAAAGAACAATTTAACTAATATTGTGATAGATGGGTTACATACTGTAACACCTCATCCCGCCCCCTACAAAATTATGTGTCTAAAACGTTTTTTAGACGATTTTATTTTTTGGTTTGAAAAACCATAGGTGGAGCAAATGCCTGCCCTGTTCCCCTGTGGCGCCGCCCCCGGTTCTAACACTGCAACAACTTTTCAAACAACCCGAACAAATGTGATACATAATGGCAACAACGCTAAACGAATTACATTTTCTTTAGGGTTTAGCGTAAGCCTTCACCCTTTTTCCTCGGTGAAATATTTGAAATACTTTTGAATATTAGAACTTTTTGTGAACCGTTACCTTCGATGAATTTAATTGTTTAGTCGCTTGCGCTCCATTTTAGTAGAAAGAAAAACATCTAGTTTTCTAACTGTCGTTATATTAAGAACGACCTTTGCAAGATTCCTACAAATATAAACAGCAAGGAATACAAAAGTACATCCTTGCTTGCCATTGCTTTAGTCATTTTATAAATATATATTACCTACCCCATCGATTTAGTAGCTCTGATACTATGTTATTTTCTTTCTGTTTTTGATTATTCAACTGCAAATATTTTTACGTCTTGTCCAAAAGTTGTTTTCATTACGTTCTTGAGTATAGCACTTAGATGAAAAATCGCTTGCCAAATGTGAAACACACAAAATATGCATATTATATAGAGAACTCCGGTCTTATGCCAATTCATCTAAAACTTTTGTTTTATAAGAACTCTCTTTCCTATTCTTACGTTCGATGTATACAGATTAGGAAAACTGAAATTTAGCATGCCGCATTTTTTTCTTTATGAAAACCAGGTCCACGGTTCTTTGGAGCCGTCAAGAAGGGCTTCTGATCGAAGAATTAATGCAAACTACGTACAAATTATGCAAGTCTGTTACCAAAATGCATGTATATCTTTTTAACTCCGTGTACATGACAATTCATTTTTGGAGACTTTTTAAAACAGATTTCATATTTAACTAAAAAACTGTTCATAATCGAATAATGTTTATTAATGTCTGATGTACAACATTGCTCGAATAATTAGAAGAGTTTATTGACGAGCAACATTTCCAAACTTTTGACATTCTTCTACATACCACACCTAATACGGCTTCCGAGAGAAAAAAAAATTAAGAAAAAAAAATGCCACAAATTATACATTAAACTTGCAAATATTGTTCGCAACCCACACAGTTACTGTGTCCAGGTGATAAACTGATATTGTTCGTGGGCGTAGTCATTCAGTCGAGTAGTCGAAGATAAACTGTTGTCTCGTAAACAACATTAGACATCAAAATATCAAAAATACAATGTCCCGACAAAAATGACAACTTATTTAACATTTCTGTATGAGATTCAGTTTTAAATTTATTTTGAAAGAATTTGCGTATCTGTTTTTCTTAAGTTACTAACTTTTTCAAAAAACAGTTAAACCTGTTGTCATTAGGCTACTTACATTTCACATGTAGATAATATGTCGATACGACCGTGTCAGACTTTAGACACTGGTAAACTCCTTCATCTTCCAGATAGATTGGGAATACAATAAGTGAATAGTTGAGGGCTGACACGTATGCATTATCATTCTGAAGTAAATCAAACTCTCCTGCAAACAACTCCTCCGTGTTCCTACGCCATCCTGCTGTACTTGCATCCGTGATGTTACAAGCAAAGTAAACGCTGCCCCCAATAAATTCGCCGTGCCAAGTCGTGGAAAGAGCTATCGAAAAATTTCACAGTAGAAAAGACGATAAACAATCTAGCGACGAAAAGAAAACGTTAAAACAACGATTTATGTAACAAGGCCACATACCTGAAGATATAAAGAGGACAGGTATCAACATATGACTTCGACACGGAAAAATTTGAATCCAAAGAAATTGAAAATGAACACCCATGTTGTTGCAAAATCTTAAGGCCGAACTAGAATGTGAATGAATTTTAGGTAAGTAGTACGTACACATGTTGTCTCAACTCACATCTGTTTCGAAGTGACTAGTCGACAGCGACACCATCCTAACAATGCCCCTTTCATCTCCGCCCTAATCAAGGTACATGTACTGCGCGAATTGGTTTTACCGACATGCTCGTAGGAGGAGGGCGCTGTACCTTGATTTATGAGCTAAAGTTTATACAAAAACAGTTTGAGGATGCGATGTACGTACAGCCGTATTGCATTAAGACCCAGCTCAAGACACGATTATTTCGTTCAAATTTTCCGCTCACATAGAATATTTTGGGCTGAAGTTTGTCTCACTTTGTCGGATAGTGATGGGGACGGGAGCAAAACTTGATGGTCAATTTTGATCGAGATATGGCTGGAATAAATGTCAAAATTTTCATTCTGTTCTGTTTACGGTAACTTGAAGTAGAAAATGCTGTTTTTGGTTCCTTGCGTTAGCAAAAGGAACCTATTTAGTCAATTTGGCGTGTGTTAGTTAGATGAGATTTAATCGACACACCAACACGAATGTATTATATAGTGTCAACTAGATGAAAAGGTAGTTTAAATACGGTTCAAGTTCAAGTTTGGTTTCAAATACAGCTCAAATACGGTGCAAGTCCTGTGTGTGTGTATGTGTGTGTGTGTGTGTGTTTGTGACACTCTGCTCGTTAACACGATATCTCAAGAAAGGAAACGCTTGCAGTTCTCAAACTTATTACATAGATGCCTCATATTGAGAGGAAGAACACTATTGTTTTTGGTTGGGTCAAAGGTCACCTGGGGTCACCGGGGGTCAAAATCTGAAAACCTTGTTAACACAATATCTCGAGATAAAAAAGCTTGGATGAATTCCATACTTTGTATGTAGATGGGTTGTAGTAAGAGGAAGAACCCTATCATTTTTGATGGAGGTCAAAGGTCATGTTGGGTCACTGGGGGTCAAACCTTGAAACCTCGTTAACACGATATTTCAAGAAGGGAAGCTCTGACAGTTCTCAAACTTGATACATAGATGCCCCATATTGAGAGGAAGAACCCTATTACTTTTGGCGGGGGTTAAAGGTCACTTGGAGTCACTGGGGGTCAACCTTCTTCGTGGAGCCTTAACGGTTACAGCTAAGTATGTAATCCTGACGGCGACCTGCAATCCCGACGGTTTACCTGATTTTGCTGTCATGGAGGGTCGATTCTTCGATTTATCGAAACGAAAAAGTCGAAATATCGAAACGAAAAAGTCGAAATATCGAAACGAAAAAGTCGAAATATAGAAATATAGAAACGAAAAACTCGAAATATAGAAATCTGGAAATGTCCCTTCAGGGCCACGGTACTACAGAGATTACAGGATTTTCAGAGCTTCGTATACAGTACATAGGATTTTCCCGTTATTGCGACATCATTTTCCGAGAAGTGTCCTCTGTATATCTGCCGCCCCCAGTCAATCAGCGATGGCCTGCGTAGCCCTCTGTGGCTGCCTCCCCCACTTGGTCAGCGATGAACTGAACGAAAAAAATTCATCTGCTTCGCGGTACGGCGTCAGTCAAACTCTATTGAACCAGGATATAGTTGAAATTCTAATTTCTGGTCCTGCATACTCGGAGGAATTTAACTGCAGAATATCCCGCATGTGGAAGCTGTGTTTAGGAGAAGGTAAGAGTCCAGGCAAAAGAGTAATTTGAGATCGACTCACATCATTATGATGAGCTTTCTACCCACTTATCTTGGTCACACTCACAGTAACTTAACGTTAGGCCTAGGGGGGCCTAAGTCAACTTCCAACTTCAAAGTTTTTAAGAGTAAGACGCTTAGGCCTGGCCTACAGTACCGCCGCAAAGTCTGTCACGTTTTCAACGCACCAGCGTGCGTTTGCCGTTAGTTGAGTAACGGTCGTTGGTCAACTAGTTTTTCATTGTGAATTTTCAATAGAACAATAGCAACACTTCAATCATGTCAGTCCAGCTCCAGGTTGCCCCTAATCCTCAACTAGCCTAGTTGACCCATTCATCGTGTCCCAACCCCTTATTGTGTCTTCCAGAAGAACTTCTTTTGTATCGGTAAGCGGATTATTTCATCAGTGGTCAAGTTTATTTGAACAATGAGGGAAATGATGAGTCAAGAAACTCTTTGAGCTATACAGTTTGTCGTAAGATCGATGTTCAGCAGTTAAGTTTACCTGTTCTGATGCTATGGCATAGTATCAGAACAGGTAAACTTAACTGCTGTCATCGCAGGGAGTTGTATATCGAGCTCCGTGCATAGCCTATGCACAGAGCTCGATATATACAACTCCCTGCGATGACAGTCAGAATTGTTTCAAGTTGTAAAGTTCGTGTAAACTTGAGTCGCATGTTGGGTGACCAAAGTTATCTAGTTTGAGATTTAACCAATTCAGTGATTTTTAGACTTGCTCCGTTTTCCGTATCGCAGTAAAACAGTCATGGCTTTTTGTGAAAGCCTTTCAAGAAAAATGCTTTTTACGTGCAACGAGATTGCCACGGACCAATAGAAAGTCAAACCAAAGACGGGCAAAGTCACAACGGGAATCTGTTAACGTACCATATAACTTCATTGCAATGATGTTTCATTACTGAACAAGAAATAAAATGAATATGCCAAATATGCAACTTACAAAATAATGCTTTTAAGAAAGCGTGTTGCTTTAATTGAAACGGCGTTCATTTGGAATGAGGTGGGGAATAAAGGTATCATAGACAAAACACATTTAATGAAGTTGTACTGTAGTGAAGGATAAAACAGAGTACAGGACCTGGTCCTGTTTCAAAAGTTTATAAGCTCGATGATAAACTTTGAATCAAACGTCAGAGTGAGTACAACGGCACTGGCCGGCGAGCTATAGCTGTAGCAGTAGGCACCAAAGACGTTTTATCTACCAGAACTTCCATGCAGTAAACATATGCACGTAACTGACTTTTACAACTTACACCATATAATACTATAATATAAATACTGTTTACAAAGCATCGATGAATTTTAACATAAAATGTTCTTGGGACATTTGTTTGTATGTAAATATACGAACCGATAAGGCACTGAAGGTTTATAAGATGTGGAATTGTACACGACTGCTCTGCCAAGAACAGCTGTGCCTGCACTGTAGTGCAGCGCTCGTAGACTAAGCTATAATTGTTGCTTAAAATTTGCGTTTTGGTTTGTACATACACTTTTACCACTTTTTGTAAGGACCAGTTTTCATTGAATTTTGGAAAGTATTCATAAAATTACTCTTTAATGTAAGCCCCTTGCCAAGTATGTATCACGAAAGTTTGTATCAAGTTAGGCGGAGGGCGTGCGGGGACTTTCCTGACTAACTGGGAATTTCGTTTTGTGCAAAGGGACGTTTTAACCAATTAGCCATCCTTTGAATGGTTTCTTACACTGTACCATTGGGAACGTCTTGTGAATCTCATGACAGGCACGGATTCAAGGTTCCGTGGATTTTTTCTTTGCTTTGGTTCTGTGCATTTTTTTTCTTTTGCGTTGGTTCTGTTTGACAAGGTTGGGTATCGTCCATTAGAGAATATGTCACACTAGTTCACTAACATGATAAACGTCAACCTAAGGCCACTGTCAGAAAACTGAAGGGCGGCAATATAGCTTACAAGGGGCGAAAGTTCCTTTGGAGTAGGGATACACGAAAATGACAAACCTTTCACATTTCGGCACCCCCTGCATTCTCTCCCTTTGTGTCTACGCACTAAGATTGCTTGCTAGAGTAAGATTTCAAACATGCGCCGTCCCATGTTTCATATGCCCACCCCGCTTGATCGTGCCAGAGGGAACAGTTATGTTCCTACTTAATGTCACCTGGGAAAGAATTACCTTCATGGGGAGATACTTGATGTAAGGCTACCTCAAACTGAGGTGAATGGGCAACTAAAGGGAGATGAATAGCCTGAAGTGAACGATGAATAGGATTAGTAGTAGTGTTCGACCGATTATGCCATAATCGGTAATCACCGATTACCGATTATTCAATTACACAATCGGGCCGATGCCGATTACCGATCACCGATTATTTACATGTATAGGAATGTCATGTTATTTCGCCGTCAGTCGCATATTTCTAACTTTGTTCACACACCATAACGTAACCTTCACACTGGAGATGAACGATTAAGAACAGTACCCCACGTTCCACGAATGGAATATTGTTTTTTGAAGAATTTCCTCTCGAAATACTGAGATAAAAATCAACCATAAATACATGCTTTCGTACGATGTCACAGGCTTAAAGGGGAACAATTGTACAGCTTTCTAAGCAAGTACAACATTTAGAACACATTTTTCCAAGCATTGTGATACCATTAACAACTAATATAACTCAATAGGCCTATCTTATTTAACACGAATTTTTCAAAAACATTTTTGAAACTCACTAAACGCCACTGCGTAGGCAGTCATGATATTGTGAAATTACCCACAATGCAACGGAACTGTGATGTCACACCTGCACCTCGCCGCGGGTTTTACAACAACTGCTTGTGTAGTTTGTAAGCACACACCTACAGTATTCACGGTAACGTCAAAACTATCTTTAATTTTCAAAAAATGTAGCGGTTAAATTTGCCATTAAAATCCAGAAATCTGTACATTACTATCTAATATCATCATACAGCCGTCTTCTTACTTGATACGTATGATTTTTAACCAGTTAAAAAGTTCGAGAAAATCCTTCACCCTACACTATCAGTGCAGCTCGAAATCCATATTGACTCTATATGGCATATCACACACATGCATGGCACTGACCACTGCACTGCATCGCCGTAGTCCGAAGGGATTCGATCATACTTGTCAAAACGTTATAGATTTTTCTAAACTCTCAACAGCCAATCTGCCAATAAAAGTTGTAAAATTCAAAGTAAAATATTCAAACAATACACAGAAGTCTCTTACCAGACAAAATGCGTCTAATTGAAGCTTACTCAACCAAAAAGAAATTCTGTGCCTGTTACCGATAGCTCGAGGCAGCCATGATGGGAACACATCGCGGAGAATGGTTAGGCTTGCTTCCGGCAGACTCAAATACAACTCTCGACTGACATTTCAAGGTGTTGCTGAAAGAATGAGGCCAGTACTCCACCAAATATGCAATAATCGATATCGTACTTCACAGTGTCTTCGCAAAATCCTCATTATATGCACTAAATCAGAAAATATCACAAGACTTTCGTCTCGAACGAATGCTAGGCCCTTGCGAACACGTATAGGTTTTAAGGAGAATAGTGTTTCCATAAGTTAGACAAAAATTTCCCTCAGTGGATCAGAGTTTCCTTAAGTTTTCATGACTACTACCGAAGAGTTGAATCTCTTAATGTTCTTATGGTAACATAAGAGTAAAAACAGATAACCATCATTTACGTATAGAAATCTTTATGAAGAACTATCCAAACACCGTATGAACACAGCCCTTCAGCGTGATATCATGGGCTCGGAAAATGGAACCACTGAACAGAGTATTCCTTGATAGCATCCTCTTGCAATACTACGAAAAATAAATGGGCAAGAACTATTTAGTATTTTCAGCTGTGGTGCATAAAAATCCCACAGAAGTTTTTGTTATACTTTCTATATTCTTTATGATTTAAAATACATAATTTTGAAATTTTGAACCACCACTCAGAAAAGTTAAGAAGGCCTATTTAAATTTATTTGAGCTGGCAACATTTTGCTCTGGAAATCGTGAGGTGCAGGTTGTACGTCAGCAATCAGCTGATATCTAGTCGTCCTCTTTCGAATATGTCTGCGCACATGCCAGCAAGCGAGGGAAATTTGAAATATATTATTCTTAATAAAGGTTTCATGTAAGGTCCACCAGGTAGAGATTATCTGTAGTATTTATATGTATACTACACATATGTAAAGGGTCAAATGGCCACTATAGTTCCCCTTTAACGTTAACCAAAGAGTCTGTCGGCTTACATACGGCTCTGCCTACAGTGGTTCAATACACCGATCATGTCGAAAGATTCCGTGTAAAGGTCTGTACCGGACTGTCGTAGTGCTATATAGTAGCCTATCCACCCCAGTTTTAAGCAAAACTATCTACCTTGGCACTTAAGGGCCACTAAACATTCCACTCAATTTACTTGATTTACTCATCTCATGGTTCCATAACGATATGGATACATATTTTTTAAAGCGTCTTGCCCAACACTTACGTCTTATGTAAAAGAATCTCCAAATGAAATGTAAAACTAATTCCCGATAAATTCGTGTAATCAAAAAACTGTTGCCGTTCCAGCGTGAATTTAACACGGGCCCGTTTCCCTTCGTTCATCAGTTAGGAGCACGGAGTAGTACATGACCAACGTGCTACGTAAAAAGCGCGGGCAATGCACTTAGCTTGCATTATGTATTACACACTGTACTGGTGTGCTTCGTAGGTGAACTTCAACTTCGCAAGAACTGTACGGCAATTACGTGTGCGCATGTGCGGGTCATAGGTAATTAAAAACTTAATGAAAGGAATGTGGGAAGTGGCATAATTTATGCAGGATAATGAGCCTCGAGTTTCCAAAGTTGCTACAGTACGTATGTGCACCAAATGTGTACAGATGATGTGGCTAGCACTGAAACTTGAAAAAATGTAGCGCGAAGTCATTTCTTCCCGTAGTACAATTTGTATGCAGATTGTGGCATGGTCCGTGGCATGCACACCTTGTAGGTAATACTGTATGCCCTTTCACGCACCTGAACTGTGCTGCACTAGAGTTACGGCACCAATTACGATGATCGCTATCATTTGGAGAGCTTAAAATGTTGCAAGTTATGTGAGTATCAGTGCTGGTATTTTGGGCGGGAACTTAAGGAAATGCTTGTTTTGGTGAATTATAAAGATTTTTGCAGAAACTTTGAAGTGTATTTTAGCCCTGTTTCCAGTTTTCAAATAATCGGTAGTGGTAATCGGTTGAATGACAAAATTTTACCGATGCCGATTATTTACCGATTGTGCGATAATCGGCCCGATGCCGATTATCTAACAGATGATCGGTCGAACACTAATTAGTAGGTGTTTATTCACTTCAGTTTGAGGTTGGCTTACTTAAAGTTAATACCGTTTCACAATTGTCCTCTCTACAGTTACCGTGGACTAGCAACTTTTTTTTTTCTTAACTGTGCTGGGCCGATTTTTCTTAGTTTTAAGTCCGCCAGTATAGTAAGAAGACTTACCCAATTGCCCGATGGATGATAAAATACTATTAAAACCCTTTTCCATAAGGTCTTCACTTTTTTAACAGAGGAATATTTTCAGGAATTTTTTGGTTGATTTAGAAGAATATTCTCTGTAAGAACCTATATATCATTGTAAAGAGCAAAGAGAGGGAATTTGAATGCATATTTTATTTTTGTAAACTAATCTCATTATGTATGCAGATATGCAAATTAGATGACGTAATACGAATTTTCATAGAAAATCGTAGAAAACCCATACAGATCACTATTATTTTGTAAGTTATGGTGCAGGAGATTGTTTAGCTTCCTTTTCCCTTTCATTTGATACCAAATTCGAGGGAATTGCAGGGTTTTCACTCATCACTCTTTTTCAGGAGTCACTTACCCTTTATAATAATTTTGCAAGAGTCAAAACTAAAAAATAAGGGTTAAAAAAAATTTGAGTATAATGCAACAAACTTTATTCCTGTTTTTTTTTTTTTTTTTTGCCTAGAAGAAGCAATGTAAAACGTACTGAAACAAGGTTGGAAATCACTTCTATGATAAAAACCTTTGTGTAGACTGTTGCTTACTGTACGTCATACACTGTAAATCGAAACTTCTCATATACTGGGATTATGATAGCGTAGTTTCCCCGCCAAAACATGCGCCATGCGTCAGACACACTTCTAGAAATAACTAGATAGAAATGAAACACATGCTTTTAGCACTAGTACTGTAGCACTAAGTACCAAATATGCATGTACAGAAGCCTAGGATGTACAGTCCTCTCTTCAGTCTGTAGGATTCGATCATTGCTGTAAATGCGTAGTGTACTGACATCATACAGCAGTAGTGAAAGTTCTTATAATACTACTCCATGACTGACATTTACATCGATGTCGATTACAGCAGAACTTTGTGTAATGCATGGCCCATATCATACCTGCATACTTGCACAGCAGTTATCGTAGAGTGTGAAACACTGTGAGTCGGATTTTATTTAATGCCACAGACATAGTGTGCAGACAGAGACTGGCAATATGTATCTTGCGTCACTAATATCCCGGGCAACATCTTCTACCGATCATGTTAGGCTAGTCAGTAGTGTATATTTGTCCCTAGCCTAGCCTTAGGCCTATGCATGTTTACAACTGAAATCGACTTACGAACCAGAATACTCCCATCATCTACGCATGTTGATGTCTGTGATCTGTTTACAATACACGTGCACTCGTTTCGAGTCAAGTCTAATCACGTAACTAGGTGCATGCGGGTGCAGTCTATTAGGCGTAAATGTACATATGTGGGAATGGTGGTAGCTCCGTACTGTTGCAGCGATACAGTTTATTTAGATTTTTACCAGAACATACAGAGAGGTGGAAAATGTCTCACAGAACAAAGTTGGGAACTGGAAAGTGCTGCATTTTGTGAGTAAATTTGCACAATGAATGTATTGGCGAAATTGCTTTATCATAACTGATTGTTGGGGTGAAAAGCTGTGCGTCAGTTTGAACCTAGAGGTTTTGTGTCTGTGCGTCAAAATCAGAAGTTGTGCGTCATCGACCCGGGTGCCCGAGTCAGTGAAAACGCTGGAATTGGACAAAAAATGAGGAAGATGTGCCCATTTTACTCTTGCTATACAGCCTGCACTGAACTCACACACAATGACCTATATGACCTCTACCCAGAACGCTATGGCTCAGTGCACAGTGAAACGTAAACAACTTTAGATCTATAAATAGAGCTGCATGGGCTTTGTAAGGTAGCTCTAAATGGACATTTTAGTGAGTGAAAAAGTCGGAGGGGTGTTGTGGGTTATAATTTTTGATATTGGGAGGGGATTTTTGGGTCAGAAATGCATGTTTTGGGCCAAATTTGACTCATTTTTGAAAAATGCAGTTGCTTGGATCTTTGAACCTCTCTAACTCACCCTACCCTTGCCATTTCTTCATATTTCTTGGTGTTTCTGTGTAAGGTAGCTCATAACAGACATTTTGGTGTTTGAATGAAAATGATCTGACATTCCCTTGTTGACTTAGGTATTTTTTTATTGGGAGGGGGTCTTTGGGATGGAAATGCACAATTTGACTGAAAATGACTCATTTTTGAAAATTATATCTGAAATATCTCTAAATTCCCTACCCCTGACACCTAATCACTTCTTATGGTGTTTGTTTAGGTTCCTAGGTATTCAGAAAAAAAAAGTGAGTAGGGTGACTTTTTTCTAAGTACCTCAACTGATTTTTTTAAATTATGACGTCATTTTTAGCATTTTCTTTGAATTGTTGGTATATTTTGGTATATTTTTGAATGTAGACAACTTTTCAACGATTTTTTGTGAAACAATGTCAAATAGGAACCCCCCCAAAAATGGTGGCATTCGATAGATCTTTTTGTTGGCTTCATTTTGATGGTTAAATAAAGGCTGGTGGATGTTGCATGACAGAGTTATGATTTTTTAAAATGATAACTCTTTTTGCCTGACTGAGTCATGCACATACGGTAAAAGGTTAAACTACAAATGGGGTACGGTAAAAAAAAATTTAATCTTACCCGTTGTATGAAACAGGATGTCCCGTGTCCAAAGGAAATAATAATCCAATTAAATTCCACATGGAGAGAGTAGAAACGGCACAAAGAGAAAGGGAAGCCTGGATGAATTTCATACTTTGTATGTAGATGCGCTATGTTAAGAGGAAGAACCCTATTATTTTTGGTGGAGGTGAAAGGTCATCTGGGGTCACCGGGGGTCAAACCCTGAAAATCTTGTTAACACAATATCTTGAGTTACAAAGCTTGGATGAATTTCATAGTTTGTATGTTAATGCATTATGGTAAGATGAAGAGCCCTATTTTTTTGGTGGAGGTCAAAGGTCATTTGGGGTCACCAGGGGTCAGACCCTGAAAACCTTGTTAACCTGATATCTCCAGGTAGGAATCTTGGATAAATTTCATACTTTGTAGATGCCTTATAGGTAGAGAAAGAACCCTATTATTTTTGGTGGGGTACGGCTCGCTAAAAAGTCTCAGGACACACTGACAGAACATATCCGTAACGATCGTTGTAGTTAATGCTTTACAAAGCACCACAGCTGCGCCTACGGACCGACCGCGAAGTCCATGTGGCACCTGCGGTGGTACGTACGTATACGGTATATACGCAATACATAGTGCATGTTTGTTTGATAACCAGTGGGAGTAATCGCAATGCTGTTGTTTGAGATTAAGAAGAATGAAAAAGAATATTTGAAGATTGAACAAAGTACCTATGACAGTGTTCAATTTTGAACGGGAAGACCAGCAACGAAGTTTTTGAGTACTTAACTTTGGACAGTAAGCTGCGAGCCTGCAGGCGTTTTTCGGTACCGTAGTTCGCCATATCATACTAATGGTAACGTAGCGAAAGTGCGGCATAGCCAAATAGCACATGTGTGCAGTCTAGCCTAGGCCTAGGCTAGGCTTGAACTTAACGGTTACGTTGAGGTCTAACTTTTGAACTACGAAAGTTGCGGAGATTATGAAATAGGTGGGAATGTTTTATATGATTTTTTTCTGAAAACATTGCATAAACCCCGCCAAGAATCGTTCACATAGGCCAAGGCCCAAACGAAGTTTGTGTTAGGCTAAGTGTGTAACATGACTAATATTACCATACAGCCTAGCCTGCCCAGCCTAACAGTAACAAGTAGCATGATCGGAAAGTTTGATTTTGTGCACTCGTAATGCAAAAAGTATGTAATCAGCACTACTGGGAACTAGTTCAAAGTTCAATTTGCTTGCATTATAGACTAACAAAACCTTAGCCTTATCACTGTGATGGGGTGTGTTGATTTTTGTTTAGACCTAGGCCTAGGCTACAATTCCAGCAGACATAGCCTAGGCCTAGGCCTACCAATCATCCAAATTTTTAAAATACACCCTAAAAAATTTGTAATTTTGCCTGTTTAAAAATTTGATATACATATTCCTTTAATATGCCACCGTTTTGAATCTAAGAGTATTTAAACTTCAAAAAATTTCCAAAGGGGAGGGGGCACCCCCTCCCCTTAGACCCCACCCCCAACCCGGCGGATTCTCCAAAATTGCGCCGCTGTGTTCCTATTTCCAGTTTTCAAATGTCAGCAGGTCTGCATACTTGGTAAATTGATGTGTTATAGCGAGAAGATGTACCCCATTGTTTTTGGTGGAGTTGAAAAGTCATCTCGGGTCACCAGGGGTCAAACACTGAAAACCTTGTTAACACAATTTCTCAAGGGAGAAAGCTTGGATAGATTTTATACTTAGTATGTGGATGTGTTATGGTGAAAAGATGGACCCTATTGTTTTTGGTGGAGGTCAAAGGTCATCTGGGGTCACTAGAAGTAAAAAAAGCAAAATTTCCCAAGAATTCCTAAGACTAAATAGGAATACAAAACTGTATTTTTCCAACATGTTAAGATAGCATTTGACCATTGACTGAAAGATATGGGACATCATGGCTTTATTTGGAATAGAACATATATCATCGAAACCTCAATGCATTTTTGCATTCTGGTTAAATTTCATTGTCAAGGAATCACTAAGCCTTTTGGCTTTCTTGTTTTTGAAATTTTCGTGGGGGCAGACCAGTGGCGGGCTGCAGAGAGTGCTAACCGGGAACACTAGCCCGTTTAACTTTTATCATAAGCTATCCCTCTTCCTCCTTACCTCATTTTATTCTATCCTTCCCTTGCAAAGCCAGCATGAATAATAATGTGTGGTAATCAAATTGATGATTCAACTGTATAGAGCTTTTGATTCCTTGCTGTAGGCAGGCAAGGAATCTGTGCGATGGTGGTGAATCTGTGCGATGGTGATGTCGTGTGTGCTTGGGCGTGTGTGTTTGTGTCCATGTGTGTGTCTGTGACGCTTGCTTAGGTGCACTGTAACTCAATAAGGGAAAGTTGGACTAAACTGAAACTTGGTATAGAGAACTGCCATATTGAGAAGGTGTGCCCTATCGTTTTTGGTGGAGGTCAAAGCTCATCCGGGGTCACCAGGGGTCAAACACCGAAAACCTTGTGAACACGATATCTCAAGGTAGGAAGCTTGGATAGATTTCATACTTGGTATGTGGATGTGTTATGGTAAGAAAATGAATGCTATCACTTTTGGTGGAGGTCAAAGGTCATCTGGGGTCACCGGGCAGTCAAACACCGAAAACTTGTTGTTAACACAATATCTCAAGGTAGGAAGCTTGGATAGATTGCACACTTAGTATGTGGTTGGGTTATGGTGGGAAGATGAATGCTATTGTTTTTGGTGGAGGTTCAGAGGTCATCTGGGTCACTGAGAGTCAAATACTGAAAACTTTGTTAATGAGCTATCTCAAGGTAGGAAGCGTTGATAGGTTTCATACTTAGTATATAGATCCACCATCGTGAGAAGGTGTGCCCAATTGTTTTTGGTGGAGGTCAAATGTCATCTGGGGTCACTGGGGTCAAACACTGAAAACCTTGTTAACACAATATCTCAAGGTAGGATCTCAATCTTGGATATATTTCATAGTTGGTGTGTGGGTGTGTTACTGTATTGTGAGAAGGTGAATGCTGTCGTTTTTGGTTCAGGTCAAAGGTCATCAGTGTCACAGAGGGTCAAACACTGAAAACCTTGTTAACATTATATCTCAGCGTAGGAAGCTTGGATAGGTTTCATACTTAGTATACAAATCCACCATAGTGAGAAGGTGTACCCTTATGTTTTTGATGGAGGTCAACGGTCATCTGGGGTCACAGGGAGTCAAAGACTGAAAACCTTGTTAACACAAGTATCTCAAGGTAGGGAGCTTGGATAGATTTCATACTTGGTATGTGGATGTGTTATGGTGAGAAGATTGATTCTATTTTCGGTGGAGGTCAAAGGTCATCTGGGGTCACTGGGGGCCATGTGGAGGTTATCAGAGGTCATGTTGAGGTCAAGTTGTGGATAAATAGGTTACTTGGTAGATGAAGTCAACATTCACTGCCAACAAGGTCATGTAGCAGTCACTAGTCTCAGGCAAACTTCACTTTAGCAAATATTTTGTTTGTATGCTCATGGCTCAGTGTCATTACATTCAGAAGGAACCATAGTGCCCATTGGGCTCATGTTCATTATTGAAATACAAACTGGGCTAAGGCTGATTTTGCAATCTTGTTAGTTTATTATCTCATCCCCACATACGTAGTATGTGGGGGATGAGATATTGTGCTTCGTTTACCATTGAAAAGTGCACACGTTTCCCCCTGCCAGTCGCCATAGCAACCATAACCAAGGAAATGCATGGTTAGGGAAATTTGGGGCTTTATGACCGCTACTCAAGGGTGAGGAAAAATGGAGTGGTGAAGGTCCTGTTTCCTGGTCATGTGACCAAATATGCCTAAAATTTGGGTCAAAGGCTCTGATGGTCAAATGACATTCACAAGGTCAAAAGTGTGTCGCGAACTCCTCCTAAACTAATAACAAGATTGAGCCCAAACTTGGTGGGCGGGTGCATAGTCCTTGGAACTTGTGCCTGACATACCCTCAGCATGATAGGTCAAAGGTCAAAGGTTCAACCATCAAAAAAGGTCAAAATAAGCAATTTTCCAAATCTGGCTATAAAACCTGAATGCAACAGTAAATGGCCCTGATTTCTTGACATAGCTTTCGTATTGAAGCGCTCTTGGCACAACTTGACACTTGCTCTTCTGAGGTCAAAGGTCACGAGGTCAGAAGGTCAAACGACAATTTTGGGGTCAAAAGTGTGACATGCACTCACTTAAAACTGAAGGTACTAATGACCCCAAAACTTGGTGAGGGGTGCATGGCCCCTAGAATTTGTGCGTCCAATATCATCAGCATGACAGGTCAAAGGTCAGAGGTCAAAGGTCACGATAGGTCAAAATAAGCAAATTTTTAAATCTGGCTGTAAAAGCTGAACGAAACATTTAACGGTCCTCATTTCTTCGCATAACCTTCTGATGGACACCTACTTTACGCACCTTTACACTTGACCTTCTGAGGTCAAAGGTCACGAGGTCAGAAGGTCAAACGACAATTTTGGGGTCAAAAGTGTGCCGTGCGCTCACTCAAAACTGAAGGTACTACTGACCCCAGACTTAATGGGGGGTGCACAGTCCTTGGAATTTGTGCCTCCAGTAACCCTCAGCATGATAGGTCAAAGGTCAGAGCCGCACCGTCAAAGGTCAAGATGTTCAAAAGAACAATTTCACATTGTAGTTTTTTTTAAATTTGGCACACAAACATAGTAAAACACTGAAAGAAAAGGTAATGATCCGTTACAATTGATCACTGCTTTTTCCTGACACTCAAATCAGTTTTCACCTGCGGTTTTACAAACCCCACCATAAAAGCCACACAATGACATGATCAGATGCACACTTATCTAAGCATTCTCTTGCTCAAAACTTGACCACCTCTAGTCTAAGTAAAAACCCAGGCCTAGAGTGAACTGCGATCACACGTGTCAAGGCATGACTAGTTCTTGGCGCCATAAAAGTAAAACTATACGCGTGTCCCCACCGTAGTAAAAGTCCAAGCGCGTCCCAGTATGAAGCATAACTAAGTACGCGCACGGTGGAACTGATTTTAGGCCTAAGCCTAGGCCTAACTTAGGCCTAGGCTTAGGTTACGCTAAATTATTAGTACTGTAATAACGCTAAAAAGGCTAGGTAGGCCCTAGGCCTAATAGGCTTAGTTGAAATACACACCTGGTTAAGAACTTTGACCAAGTTTGTGAGCACTGTGGCTCATCACGGAATTTTGGCTGTCTGTAACTCCTGTTGCTTACCTTCTCTTGAAGAACTACCTATATTCTTCATCTCTTGCATGGCAACAACGCCGTACGTGTGCCATCGCAGGGGCCAAGTTCAATTCACACACGCACACGCAATGCACGCACGCAAGTACAGTCGGTATGGTGTGAGAGTGACTGCGCTGCTTTTAGTACACTGGATACAGTGTACATAATACTGTAAGCAGCGCCCAACTAAGTTCCAAACGAAGTAAATGACGTCACAAATAGACGTGTGAATCATGCAGGCTACCTTTGATCTAGTCCGCAGTCTGCTAACTAGTTCAGGGAGCAAAGTGTACGTGAGACTCGAAACTACTGTACCTTTGATCTGGCCGCCGGTCACGGCAGACGTGTGTTGCTCTAGTCCGCAGTCTGCTGAACATATAGCCCTTAGCTCCAGTATGGGGATTCCCATACCAGGGGCCGGGCTCTCTTTCTCCATATAAAAGTTAGAAATATTCCTATCTTGGACTTAGGAAGAATTCATTCCTATCTTCATGCTGAAGTTGTTCCTAGGTTTAGGAATGATCTTTGGTAGATTTAGAAATGTTCTTAATTGCAATCTGGCAGGAAATTAATACCCACAGATAAAAACAATGTCACTTTTGATTTATCCCTAAATATCCCAGCAATATACCCATTGTCAAAATTGGGCTACCGCACCATCAAAAATTTTGAATGGTCTGTCTTTCTCAAATTCACATATTCTCCTGGGTAATTGGGGGGGACCTCTATGGGTCATTTATATGTTTAAGAACCCCCCTCTTCATGTTTAAGGATACTAGCACTCAGTCTCCAAAAAGAGACCAAAAAATTTTGATTTATACAAACGATCCTGTTTTGTTTTTTAAAACATTCTAGGGCCTAAATCTTGTTACTAGGACTCACGCAAGGATTCCGTGAAACGAGATAGACATTTGATTTTGCAATAAGTATGTAAATGCATGAACTTCTCTTTATACGTAAAACGAATAAAGGTAAATATAGACTGTTTTATCACAAGCAATACTTGTATACGTATTAACAGACGTGTATAAATGCAAACGTATCAAAGGTAGTCTTGTATTCCTGATGTCACATATCTGTCATCATACCGTACATGGGGAATTGTTGAGGGCGTATCGCCCAGGAAGACATGTACTACGACTGCGAACAGTCAAAATATACAAACGCGCATGTGTTTGAATTCGAAAATTCTTGCTGTAATTGAATGTAAGTAACAACTAATTTGTTTCGACCCAGGTATTGAAACTGCCGATTATGTCACAGTCAGTACTCTGAGAGAGTAGCGATATCGCCCGAGACTTAGTTTATCAGAAAGATGATTTTTAGTGTTAGGACTGTGCAATGTATGCAAGTCTCTTTGAACGTTAGTACAATCCATCTTTAGAAAGTGTACGTCAAAAGTCGGATTATGGGTGTTGTAGACTAAAAGAATACAGTTCTGTCCTAAAAAATAAAATTATGATGACAATGTAATACAACTTGTAATGTTAGGGAAATGTTAAAGAAAAATATTGCGTTTAAAATGCACCAACATGGCATGCAAAGGAAACAACTTTAATAATCATTTAACCATTTAGTCTCGCAACTAAACTCCATCAAAATATTATGCATTGCAAGAGTTGCGGAAGTTGCATCATTTGAATTTTTAAAAGTTTAGGTAAACATATTATTCTTGAACAACAAATAACTAAATTTCTTTCTGTGAGAACCCTATTTCTTGAAAAGAAATCTACTCTCCTGCCAGACTGTCTTATTTTGTATTTTCTGTTATTCTTTATCTATAAATATTCGTTTCAAAATATGAGAATTTTCTGCAAACAATTCAATATTCCCCTTTAAGTTTCCCTTAACCTTTAAATCAGTCATGGTGGATACTTCTTACTGCGGGGTACTTAACTTGCTAATGGTTCAAATCCAGTTTCTTTTACAGAAGAAATGCTAACTACATTTTACCCAGTTCTGGCAAAAGAATCTCGAATAAAAAGCAACATCACAATGAAAAGGGCTGTGCAACGTTTTTTTGGGGGGGGGGGGGGGTAGCCCTTTAGGATGCAGATTCACTCAAGTTTGCAAGTACTATGAAGAATCTATGTCGTCTTACGCAAGAGAGCTTCTAAAGGTCTCTACCCGGTGGTTTCCAGGAAAAGTTGAATGAACCTTTATTTAACCGCTTTGTGAAATGTCAGAGGATGGCGTAGATGCAGGGCACCCAGTAGAGCAAATTTTTACCATTTATCACTAGTAAAGGGAAGAAAGGCCATTTAGTATGACGTGAGGTTGTGGGTTGGCAGGGCAGTACTTTACAAAATACGGGGAAACTGCTGTGGATCCCCGGTTGAGGTGAGCGTGTGCTGACATCTATACAATTGTCCTATGCAAATCTGTGATGTGGAAAGCGCAACTGACAAGGTACTCGTTATGCTGTCCAGGGGCGGATGTAAGATTTTGCAAAAAAAAAAAAAAAAAAAAAAATGGGGGTGGGTGGCTAGTGAGGGTAAAGTTCGAGGCGAACGAGCATCAAATGTAAGAAGCTTCGTTGGGGGCGGGATGGGGTTCTGGGCACAACTCTAAATCTGTTCAATGATATTTTCTGGCATATATCAATTAAAAGTAGTGTACAAAGACTTTGTAGTGCAACTTTACAACCGTCACATAAAAAGGAAAGTGATGACAAAAGTGGGAGGGGCTGAAGTCGGACTGAAAATGCCCATTTTTGATCGTCGCTGGTTATCCTTTGTTTTTAACCCTCATTTTAAGAGCAGTTGTAACATTGATATACCCTGAGGGGTTTAGCATGTATAATTTAAAATCCAAAACTTACCATCCATCAAATCATATAAGGTAAGCAAACGAAATACTAACCGTGTACCACTAAGCATCATTATCTTTGCATAGGCCATGACTTGCTTCACAAATAGCAAAACTTTGAAAGATATAGAAGTCCTACCGATATTCCAGTAGGTAAAAGTATTATGTAGTTTTAGCACTAACAGCTGATTTAATTGAATGTCACCATATCTTTAAACTTGAAAACTGATGAGAAGTATAATTACCGATTACGTACTAATTGTACGTAAACAATGGCTTGTTGTCACCTTGTCAGTGAGAAACCTTCGATTGACTGGCGTTTATATGCTCCTTGTAATAGTCGACTTTATGTAACCTGCGACAAAGATATTAACAATGTGTTGCGTAAAACTAACCCTCATTTCAGAAAATTGTTTTTTCTCTTCTGATTGTACAAACTTATTTTTTTTTTTAATTTTTTTCTTACATTTTCCGTCTGATATGGCACGATAGGATATCGAAAAGTTTTACAGTGACATGAAAGTATAATGCTCAGTTTAAAAAGTATCGATTAACTTGAGAAGTATGGGGGGGGGGGGTAAGGGCGTAACCGTTGGTTTTAAACGAACTTAAGTCGAGGTTGTGTAAAGGTTATGCTACCCCTCCCCTCCCTCCCTCATATTTTGAAGTTGCCCTGTAAGCATGTATGGTGGAATGCATATGTCAGTCAGACTGAAGCATGAAGTAGGCAGTTGCAATGTAGTAACACTTACGTCAAACATAAATCGTTAGTTTCACCTTCAAACTGTCAAAGAGTTGGTCTACTCGGCTCACTTCCCGACCATCCTAGGTTTCACCAATTGAAATGGTATATATTTACATATACATGCCCCCTTCTGTGAGTCAATGGGGGTGTACGGCTACCATACTCCCACCTCTTTCGGCTAGATGCTTGATGTAGATTAGTGTCTCCTAGTAGGTGAAATGCAAAGGGTTAAAATATTTTTCACGGCCTACCTAAGCAATAATTAAATACACTGGTACCCTCATGAGGGTTCCATGTCCCCTAATGCAGAATCCGGTACTATAATGATATTTCCTTGCTTTCTGTTTTTCTACCTCTTAGTTATGACGCTGATAGTAGCATCTAAACCCTACGATTTCATTCAGAGCGTAGAGTGCGTGCATTGGTAGGTTGTGTGCATGTGTTTGTGCGTCGGTGCATGTGATACACTACATTGTTACTTGACAATTACATTCATGGAAGGAAAAAATTTAAAGGGAAAAGCAGCCTCCCCAAATTTAATTTTCAAAAATCTGCTTTATCTTACATCTCCTATTATTTCGGTAACAAGTATGATGCTTCTGTATAAAAACATTGAATATCGAAAGTAAAACCAAGGAGTTATTCGGTATGAATTTTACATACAAGTAAAAAAAGTCACATGATTGATAGGAGCCATTCCTGCATCAGGATGACGGGGTATACAAAGTAATGCAAACAGAAGGGCACTGCATTTTCCTTTTAAGCACAAGAAGCTAGGAAACGCAATACCTTACTTTAGCATACTCCACCATGCGCATCATCCGGGATGCGCAAAATGTATCCCCTGATCTTTTCTAACAGTCCCTTTTCTAAGTAGCAGTGACAAAGGATTGTTGGCTAAAATTTTGGTAAATGTCGCTTTTCGCCACAGTGAAATGCCATTGACAAACGACGCATACCAAAACATTATGTCATTATCCTTTGCAATTGCTATTTGGAAAAGGGTCTATTCAGATGTTGAAGGGATTAAGCATAATTCAGCTAAGTTTGTAACAGCAAACAGAAACTTAAAAGAAAAGTTTTCCAAACGAAGCAGTTGTAAATTCATGCAACATTAATGTAATACAATTAATGAAGCAGCGGAACTGAAAGTGGGATATTCGGGATATTTTTCATTGGTCAATCATGAGTGGGTATTTTTAATCACGTTGGAATTTCATGAGGTGCCATCTATTAGTTGGCGGGCCACTGGTTCTGCAGTAGCTTCGTACGTGCTCTTCTTGAGGACCCTAGAACTACAGTACTAGTTACACACATTGCAAGTACGTCAGTAATTTGGAATTGCCGTGAACACACCCTCTGCAGTTTTTTGAGAGTTCGGTCTGCGTACTTGGTATCTGACGGAAGACTCGGTCTAGTACAGTTGCCCTCAGTAAACTTGTGAATCCACTAGAGAACTGACATCAAACTGACGCTTCAGGAAAGTGCGCCAAAAACTTTACAAAAAATTGTATTTTTAGTTTATCTAAATGAGAATCCAGGCGAACAGCTCCCAGAAGGGGATTATAGAAGGGAGCGAGGGGGGTAACAAGGGGGTAGGGGACTGACTGACAACCATGTTTAATAATGTTCATTCTCTGAAAATGCATTTGTAAGTAGTAAACGACATTTGAATGAGCTTGTGTAGTAAGTGGTATAACACAGATCTTGTGTATCACGCTAGGTATGCTGTCTATAGTATAAGCATGGAGCTGAGGTTAGAATTGCACCTCCAGTTTTTGAAAAATAATTTTCGTGAAAATTATTCGGTGTGTAATCGCCATGGTGGTCATCAGTCATAGAGAGTAGACGATGGCGAATGGGCCCCAAGGTCGCCGACTGAAAATTTTTAAACTAGGACTGTATTGGGATGAGGTTATTAAAGCTATAGATTTCAGCAGGTGTGGAATGATGGGCATGTGTTCTATTATGCCCCCTTTTCAAATTACCAACTTTTCACTCGCTCTGTGGGGTTTCATATCGAATCATATAGCCGTATTCAGTAAAAGTATTTCCATCGTAAAACCAGGGAGCTGTCAAGGAGCTCCCTGGTAAAACAATAAGGTTGCAGAACAGTTGTTCGGATGAATTGGTGGGAAAGGATGATCACATAACGACGGTGCCAAGAAAGAGTGTCTTTGTTCGTGACCTCTTCTGAGGGAACGCGCATAAAATGAGGAAAATTAAAGCTTTGTAACGGAAATTCTTTATCCAAACCCACGTTTTTGGCGAGCCTTCTCACTGCCATCTCGCAAGTTTTTGTTGATATTGTTCCCAGTACATGATTAATGTCGAAAAGGAAAGCCAATAACTCATCATATTCTTGACATAACTATTCCTGAAGCAAGCCCTCTTCCACACGCACAGTCTTGGTTAAGACGTTATTGCACTTTTACATGTAAGGAAGCAAAAATCAAGGGCTCTCTTTAAACTTGTCATCAGTGGAAGACACCGCTTCAATGGTAGGGATTGGTCATAGAGCAGGATACAGGTTCCTATATCCTGCTCTATGGGATTGGTCCACTTTGCTGGTCAAATTATCCCGTAGCGGATACAATTTATGAATCTTATATTGACCCACACATATCATTTTGTGTACTGCTAGCTACTATGCATGGGAAAAGCCCAAATTGTTGTCCTCTCTCATTGAGAGAGTAAATGGTACGACTTCCGTGAAAAATGTACAGAAATAACTAGCACGTGGGCTGAGTGCAATTGCTTTAGCGTAATACGGATTATCATTGCAATCCGTGCAGTACATGTTCATCGTACTGTACTGTTGGTTTAACGGGCGAACGTTTAATTTATGGGAAGTCAGTGTTTCCACTTGTGTCGGAAATGTTTAACATTTGAAATATTTTCGTGTTTTTTAAGGAACAGAATTGTAATTGTGGGAAATTTTCCTTTCATCTTCCTCATGCTTGCTTGTCAGAAAACAACCAGGGACAATTTAGTAAATAACTGTTACATTGCATTTTGACTGTTTTAGCATCACTTTCAATTATTGTACTGTCCATGACGTCATGGACAGTACCTTAGGCACGCTTCTCATTTTCGAGAAGCAGTTCTTTCGTTCAATGTTTCTTGATTCTCACTGAGTGTTTTGATCTACCATTGAGCTCATTATGTAGAGTGAATCATGTAGATGGGAACGAGACTTCTTGGTCACTTTTGGTTGGAATGGGGCTGAGCATGACTGGTTTTTTTTTTGGCAGTTTTGTATTTTATTGTTTTGTTAAGAATGGCTTGAGTAAGTCAAACTACCTAAATAGTAGTACAGTATATTGTGGCACATGGTCGTACTGTCGTATTTCGCCAGTACTCTACGCACGCTTCTTATGTCGTAAAACACACACTGTACGGCTATAAGAGCTGTCGCGTTTGCTGATTGGTCGATTGCTTAGAGTATGTAGGCAAGGTCAATCACGAAAAGTGAGATTTCTTGAAGCATTTTGAAGCAAGAAATGAAGCTTGCAGCCTACTATAAGTCCATTGTGACGATATCTGCGGAGAAGTACAGCTAGGCTCATTGGCAGCTCTCTTCAGTATACTAACACTAACGCCTAGCTGCGTCGCGGCCATACACTGGGCTATTAGGCCTACAGCGCTCAGTGCATAGGTGGTCCCTCGTTATTAAGAACGGATGAAGTATACTGTATGCACGTTGTACGTGGTAAAAATGTCTCAACAAGGGACGATTTGTTTAGACATGAAATATTTTTGAATAGGCTACTTCCCACAAGACCAGGAGAGTACTATTTCCTGCATGCAAAACCAAAAATTTGTGCTTCTCAAAGTCAAAAAGTAAGAGCAAAGTGATCTGTCACTCAAACTTCGGTACATGAAGAGGATTAAATTATCTTCAAGTACATACAGGCCTATTGTCTGACGGATTTAGTCGAGCTTTCTCACATCTTCACTGTGCCAACACTGAAAATTGAAAGGGCGATATTCTAAAGCTAGCATAACCACTGAGGACGTTTCCGCACAGAAACAATCATGGACAGTAAGTGGTTACGATTTTCGTAACCACATTTTCTAGTTTATATACTGATAGGTTTGGTCTTCTCACAAAAGATTAAGTGTCATTATTGACATACACACAAACACCACCTACCCTTTTGATTTTCCAAATCTACCAGAGGTGAGACATGGTCACTTAGACAAGTTTTAGAAAAGCGAACATCTGAAAGGGTTCTCCATAGTAACGAAAGAAAAGTTGTAACGTTATTGCAGTTTTCATTAAACACTACAAATTTTAAGATGAATTACTGGGAGGCCTTTGGAAGGCTGTGAACTATTGAAGGAATCAATTGTATGAAAATTATTTATTTCATTGCCATCCTCACCAATGTAGCTACTATCACTAAGTCTAAAAAGTGTTCCCTGGAGAATGAAAACACTGTGTTAAACCTATCTCATCCTGGAATTCCTTTTCATTTACAAAATGCTTGAATGGAATGTTATTATTTAAAATAGTTTTATTCCCATTTGCTGTTTGAATGGAACTAAGTAAAGACCGAAAATAAGCGTTTTGTAATCACCAAATTCTGTTTTTCAATCCGTTTCCTAAATTTGCGTAGAGTTCCATCATGTTAAAGTAGTCAAATTTCCGTTTCGCAAAGTTGAGATTCCGAATTGTTATGACAGTAATCTATAATTTAATGTTAATTATGGTTTATTACAACGAAACCTTATATGGCTGCACTGGGCATTATTAATTAATCACAAAAGGTTTTGATGATAAAGAGGTTACTAGTGGTATTTTTCTTTATTTTTTTCCAAAGCATTCGATACGGTTAACTACAATAATTCTTCTAAAAAGCTTGTACAATATGAGATCCTTGGAGTCGTATTTGATTGGTTTTGCGGCTACCTGACATGCAGAAGTCAACTTGTTAACTTCAATAAGCAGTCTCTTCTCTCCCCAGGAATGTTACCTGTGGAGTTCCCCGGGGATCGATTTTAGTGCTTCTCCTGTTCCTTATTTATATTACTGATCTCTCTATACACTCTAAGACAAGGTTGAGAAAAAATTTCACCAACATGGGCTCGTATGTGAAAACACTGAAACTGGGTAAAGCTGCCCAATTTTTGTTGGTTAATTGGTTTGTTTAGACGTAAATACTCAATTTAGAGGCAATCAGAGTCTCGTTAAACCCATTAATAACCAATTATTGGGCACTCTTTATCCAGTTTCAGTCTTTTCACATACGTGCCCAGAGTTGGTGAAGTTTTTATCCAACTTCTTAAGGGTATTCAACTACCGGTAAGCCTTGCTTTGCCATGTTTGCAGATAATACTAGGATTCTTTATAAACATAGAAATATTCATACAGCTGCAAGTGTTATTAATGTTAAACTGAATTCAACTGGTTTAGAGCGAACAAACAATCGTTAAATATCAGTAAAACTAGCTATATGGTCTATCGGCATAAGCTAAACCATGTTAAAATTTACATAGACAAAACCAAGGTGTCTTTAAGTTTTTAGGTATTTATCTTGACTCGGACCTCTCTCGGGTAACCCATATTAACAACATTTGTTCAAAAGTTTCCAAGACTATCGGTGTACGTTATAGAATCAGCAGTTATGCAGGGAGCTGTGAGAGATAAAGAAACATCGACTAAATCTCTCAGACAATATGTACTTGAGAATAATTAAATCCTCTTCAGGTACCAAAATTTGATTGACAGGTCCCTTTGTTCTTATCGTTCGGACTTTTATTGACTTTCCTTCTTAATGATAATCCCGCTCTTTCAAAGCCAAGTAATCCTATACCAAAGACCATTGTCAAGATGTTGCTTTGAAGATAACTGCGCAGCCGATAAATGAGAAACGTTTTCACCGTTTTTGATCAAAACGATTGTTCACCCACTTTTAAGTTGCACAATTCCATTATAATTCTAATTTCTTCATTAAAAAAGGAATATACCTGTTTGAAAATCAGTGGGAGTCTAGATTTTGATGATGAAATTTCAAACGATTCCGGCATGTTCCTGAAATAGCGAACAATGCATCTATTTTCAAAAAGTAATAAAGATACTCTGTACCCTTTTAGAACGTGGCAACTGGCGGCACAAGTTGAAATAAAATTTTTCCTTGACGGCTGGCAGTGTGATACCAATAGGGTAAATCATCCTATGCGCTCCCTCAGATGTAGCAGACGACAAGAACAATTGACTTCACTGCCTAATCTCTCTACGTTTAAGAGGAATTTTCAGGAACCAGACAATGCGAAGCTGAAACGTCGGCAAAACAACAAGTTTCAAAGGAAGAACAAGTGTTGTTTCTCCATCCCTTACAGCTCCCTGAGTTATGTACCATCTTATATTTTTTAAAGTTTTACATAATTCTTAATCTATTCACAAATTTTACACTGCAATATCAGGCGCGGATCCAGACATTTCGAAAAGGGAGGGGGGGGGGGACTGAGAGCCCCCTTGAATATTCTCCTAGATTAACATTATGCTACTTTTCCCGTATTTGTTATAGTTAATGTGGCGAAAAAGGGGGGCTGAGGGGGGATCCGCCCCTGAATATTGTCTGGGTTAATATATTAATCGTATTTACCTCCTTCAGAAAAAAGAAAGAAGGCTTATAACAAACTCTTATTACCGTGTTCCTGCTGAAACAGTGACGTAGCTACAGGGGGAGGGGGGGGCGATCGCCCCCGGCTCAAAAAAAAAAAAATGGAAAAATTCGGAAATTTATGATAAAGTATGCAGTCCCTGACGGCGAATAGTAGCCCCTACAGTTTACCTGTTTTTTGCTCTCAAGAGGACAATTTCTCTAATATGAACCCAAAATTTTAGCGCGCTACGCGCTCTGTGTAGTCACTCCAGTTATTTCCTCATTGGTTCCATTGCACATAGCTATACAGCATAAGGGCTAGTCCTGCCCACCTTACCAAGTTACATAAAGGGAGAGTACACCGTTTATGTAAACTCGTTACTTAGTGGTTCTTGGTTTTGTGGTCTTGTATATATATTTAGCACTTTTGTACTTTTTGTGGTGGTAGTGTCTCCCTTGTTGGCTTCTCACCTGTTGACTGTGTACTCCGCGATGGCACGCTTTGCCTTTTTGGAGTTATTTACTGAAGACTGAAGACTGTACTCTCGCTTAACACGAACAACTAGCTGTTATTTCGACAAAGGTCCAGCTAAAAATGTAACAAAAGCCAAAGAACAGAAGAGAAAGTCGGGTTAGCCGACCTCGACCTTGACGCAGCATAAGAACCGTGAGTTATCGTAAAAAAACATGTAATATAATGAATAGTTTAAATGAAACATTCAGCTCGGGATATTCATGTAATAAAATTGCCCCATTTGTGCTTTGAGTTTGGCAAAGTCGAAAACCAACTGTTTGAGATCGTGCCTTATTGTTAAAGGGTATAAGAAGTCGCCCCAAATGTATTTGATACAAAAGCCAAATCTCACAAAAATCCTCCTATATCACTGCAAGTGTCTTTCGTGATATGTCAGAACATAGGTTAAAACATAGGTATTGCATATTAAAGGTAAAGCAAGGAAGAACTCTGGGAAAATTTTACAATTCAATGAGAAAAATATTGTCACATAATTTTCAAGAGCCATTCAGGAAACAGGATACCGGGGTATACTAATCCCAATTTGAGTGACTGCAGTTTCCCTTTAAATTAGTCCACACAGCCTTTCTGATGATGTTGTTGTATGCAAGTCAGTGTTAATTAAAACTAGACAGAACTGCACTTGCATGCAAGTACATATCGAAGTCTCTTGAAGATAAAGCAAGTCAGGTTATCAGTTTGTAAGTTCTGTGCATAGTCTTGTGAATCATACAGATATCCCTATTCACGTAGGGTACTTTAACGAGGACAGTTATAACTTGAGGAAACAGTGAAGGTCAGTACTGAATGACCTGTACTTGAAGCCAGTCGTTAACTTGGAACTTATAAGGCCTACTGTGGAAAACAGTTAAGATGGGAAATGACCTAGGCCTACATACTCTTGAAAATTGCCTGTGAGAATGTTGCGTTGAAGTACTACTTGACTATCACATACTAACCCAGTAAACACGAAACATTTTTGAAATATTTTTTAAGGCGTAAAAATGTTACAGAGAAATATGGAAGAAAAATGATTTTTTAATTATTTCAAAAATGTTTTATTAACAGTTCAAAAATATTTTCACTAAAATATTTTCTTGTAATGTTATCAAAATATAACCAAAACATCTCTTTGTCAACAAAAAAAAAATGATTTTTTTTCATGCAGATGATTCTTAATTCTTGTGAAAAGCATGCCAAAACTAAAAAAAAAAGACCTCAAAATGCTCGTTGTGTATGTGTTTGTGTTGAAATGTTTTAAAAAATATTTTGAAGATATTTTTATTTACATGTTACACTGAAACATTTTAATAATATGAATAAAATGTTTCATAATAACACCACAATTTGAATTGAAAATAGCCCGAAGTATTATACAGTACTTAGACTATCATGCTATGGCAGATAGGAGAGAAAAAAATGTGGTTTTCTTATTGGGTCATGGATATTGCAATAATGTTGCTAGATATATTCCTATGATGTTTTCATAATGTTTTAAAACATTCTGGTAACATTTCAATAAATCATTCTTTAAAAGTAGTAAAAGTATTTAAAAGTAGTAAAAGTGAACAATTTCAATTTGTGAAAAGGTGTGTAGATTGGTAAAAGCTTACGGATATAAATGAGAAAAAAAATAGAGAGCAAAACATTTTTGAAATTTTGGAAAGAGATTTCAGCAATATATTTTTGTCATGTTTCAAAAATATAACCGAAACATTTTCTTGACAACGAACGAAAATGATTTACTTAGTTAATATGATTCTTGGTGTTTGTAGAAGGCTCGCCAAAACTGTACAAACACTTCAAAATGCTCATTATGTATGTTTTTTGTGTTGAAATGTTTTTAAAATATTTTGAAGATATTTTTATTTTCATATTGCACTGAAACATTTTAATAATATGAATAAAATGTTTCATAATAACACCCAAACTTGAATTGAAAAAGGCCCAGAAATGTTATACAGTAACGAGACCTTAAAATTTGGCAGATTATTGAGAAAGAAATCGATTTTCTTATTGGACTTTGGATCGTTGTGTATGTGTTTGTGTTGAAATGTTTTAAAAATATTTTAAATATATTTTTTATTTACATATTGCACTGAAACATTTTAATAATATGAATAAAATGTCTCATAATAACACCCAAATTTGAATTGATAATAGCCCGAAGTATTATACAGTACTTAGACTATCATACTATGGCAGATAGGAGAGAAAAAAATGTGGTTTTCTTATTGGGTCATGGATATTGCAATAATGTTGCTAGAAATATTCATATGATGTTTCCATAATGTTTTTAAAACATTCTGGTAACATTTCAATCAATCATTTTTTAAATATTTCGGAGAAATTTCTATAGTATCATTCTATAACCTAAAAGTAGTAAAAATGAACAATTTCAATTTGTAAAAAGGTGTGTAGACTGGTACAAACATACGGATATAAGTGAGAAAAAATTAAAGAGCAGTACATTTTTGAAATGTTAGAATTTCAGCAATATATTTTTGTGATGTTTCCAAAATATAACCGAAACATTTTCTTGACAACGAAAGATAATGATTTGGTTAATTAATATGATTCTTGGTATTTGTAGAAGGCTCGCCAAAACTGTACAAACACTTCAAAATGCTCATTATGCCAGAAACAAGACTATCATACTATGGCAGATTGAAGACAATAACTTCGATTTTCCTATTGGATCTTGAATATTGTAATAATGTTACTTGAAATTCATATGATGTTCTCATAATATTATAAAACATTTTTATAACATTTCAACAAATCATTTTTCAATATTTTTTATTATTAAAAAGTACCTGAAACCCTTTACGGGATAAAACCTATATCCCCTACTTCCCTTCGTGCCCTTATGAAACTCGTCCTTGAAAGGAACTGTTTTGAGTTGAATGGCCATTTTTTTTCTACCAAAAATTAGTTGCGCTATGGGAAGCCAATCTTCACCGAAATCTGCGATATTATCATGCATAGACTTGAAAGTCATACCGACAGATCCAAACATACTAAAATGGCTTCGTTACAGGAATGAAATTTTACTGCTGTATAAGGAAACGACATTTGAAGTTTCTAATTTGGTGGCTAAAATGAGTGAAATTCACTCTTCTTTGAAATTCACCAAAGAAGTCTCTGACAACGAGGTTACGTACTTAGATCTAAAAATTTTCAAAGGTACTAAATTTCAAACTAGTGGCATTCTTGCCACAAAAGTCTATACAAAAGCCCACACCTTTCAATACCTCGATCGAAATTCTGCACACCTACTAGCCACTTTTAAAGGCTTCTTAAAGGGTGAAGTACTGAGATACGGTAGAATTTGTAGTAATGAGAACGATTTTCTAGAGAAAAGAAATTCCTTTACAGAGAAACTTCTCACAAGAAACTATTCGCCAGAAGAGATAGCCTCATCCGCTAACGGCATTGATTATAAAAGATATACATTAGGTCCTAATATGTGGCTCTGAAAGTAAACAAAAACCAGCGCCAATACTCGTTCTCAAAACAACCTCCACTCCACACATTAAAACGAGACCTAACACTAAGAGAAGCTTTATTAAAGCACTGGAATATAATTGCAGGTGACCAGCAACTGTCCCGTCTGTTTCCCGACCGTCCTATTATAGCCTATAAAAGGGCACCAAATCTCAAAGATTTACTTGTAAAATCAAGGTTTTCCCCATACCAGGAGTCGAACAAAACAGAAGAAAGTTATGACGATATCTTACTTGATGCGCTCATAGCTGCATTATAAAACACGACAAACCCTGTCTTAGTATTACACAGTACACAAACGCTACTACTGATGACGTTCTTCCCACAGAGAGAAGAACAAACCGGTCTAGTTGGTTTTCATAAAACCTCTTATTTGTCAATCTCAGAACGACTCACATTCCTCCAAAAGAGTGGAATGATTTAAAGCTTTTGCTTGGGTCATATTTAACATGATCGGGCACTTTTTCCTAAAATATAGCAGTTCACCGACTTGATAACGTCAGAGAGTGAACCACCTACTCCCCTCCCCCCTTTATTTGTTTTTGCTTCTCTTTTCTTCCGAAAATGAGACGTAGATTAGATGCACTGAGAATTCCGGGCGGAATCTCTGACCTATACCGAAAGGAAATACTCGTACATCCTTTTATCCCACAAAAGCGGGATCCTAAATATCGAAAAACAGTCGAAAAGAACTGCAAACTAGCACAAATGTGTGTGAGATCTAAAAGGCTTTACTCTTAGCCTTAACTTTCATCCAGTCAGCACCCAGTATTTGTGGTATTCTCTTTCACGTCCAAATACACACATATAAACAAAAGCTACATGAGGATACCAGATACGAACAGCACCCACACCCAGTGTTACCACTCTTCCCGAAATTACCCAAAATTCGGGAAATCTGTGTGCTCTTCGGGAAATTTTCGGGAAGGGGGATAATTTCGGGAAATTTCGGGAAATTTGGAAAAGGCGTATGTAGTATGGAAATGACGTATGACTTGACAGATTGAAATCTTGGATCAACCATTAAAGTAGCATAAAAGTAGCGTTATTGAAAGCATCAGGAAATAACAAGCCGATTTCAGGAAATTTTAGATTCCATTTCAGGAAAAATTAATTTAGAGTGTGGAAACACTGCACACACCCATCAAACAGTGATATGCGCAGAGCATGGAACCTAGGCCTATGGATATTACGGATCTAATACGGGATATACCTGCCTCGCCTAAAGACACCACAGAAGCTGAAGAAGATAACTTGTGGTCAGAGAACACCTCATCCTAATAAGGACTGAATTCTTCTACATGAAGAAAACTACAGGAAAGTCAGACAGCACGCTTATAGCCTACTCTTAACACGGCATTGAGAAGAAGACAGTACTAGGCCCTACCTCAACACCTGAAGGTACACAGACACCCACCCAGACTCCCGAAGTCTCGAAACTGCTCTGAGGAATTCTCTGAGTCTTGGTTCGAGCGGGAAGGGGGGCTTTGCAAAGTCTGTCGGCAGAAACTATCCAGCCAGGCGAAAAGGCAACGTCAACGCTTCCTTGAAAAGGAAGGCAGGACAAAGTTGGACTTTGAGTCAACTTCAGAAGATGAAGAGGCCAAGAAGCTGCTGCACAAACTTCTTAGGTCATCGGCCAAGAAGGAGGAAGACAGGTTGCGGCACTGAAAAGCCCGAAGAAAACACCCCGTGGATACAGACGTTGAGGGAATCCGGATAAGCCTAAAACCAAATGCTTCCGAAAGAGTGGCTTCTCTCCTCTGCGAACATGCTTAGGCTTAGCCCAAAGTGTCTTCTAGGTTTTATTCCAAGCCGGATCTTAGGCCTAGGCCCATAAGCCTAATTCTGTGTCCCAACCTACGCTAACTAAAAAGCTTAAATTTAATTAACCGATCGATTGAAGCTGTGAAAGGCTAACAATGATAGGGGCCTAGACCTATTTCACTGACGTTTCAAAAACAGCCCAATAATATTTTAGTGATAGTGTGACAATGAGGTCAAAAGGTTTCTGTAACATTTTTAGAAATGAGCTGGAAATGTTGTTGCGACATTTTTGGAACGCAATAACAATATTTTAGAAATGTGATAAGGTTTCAAAATATAACAGAAATATTTCTAAAAATGTTCTAGAAATGTTTCTGTACCTCAACAAAAAATATTTCTGAAATGTCTCCTGAAAATATAACAAAAACATTGGACCAAATAATTTTAAAATATGACAAGAATATTTCACTGACGTTTCAAAAACATCCCTAAAATATTTTAGTGATAGCGTGAAAATGTTTGTGTAACATTTTTAGAAATGAGCTTGAAATGTTGTTGCGACATTTTTGGAACGCAATAACAATATTTTAGAAATGTTGTGAAAACGTTTTAAATATAACAGAAATATTTCTAAAAACGTTCTGGAAATATTTCTGCAACTCAGCAAAAAATATTTCTGAAATGTTTCTTAAAAATATGATGAAAACATTCAACAAACTATTTTAAAGATATAACAGAAATATTTCACTGACGTTTCAAAAACATTCTCGAAATATTTTAGTGATAGCGTGAAAATGTGGTGAAAATGTTTGTGTAACATTTTTAGAAATAAGCTGGAAATGTTGTTGCGACATTTTTGGAACTCAATAACAATATTTTAGAATTGTTGTGAAAACGTTTTAAAACATAACAGGAATATTTCTAAAAATGTTCTGGAAATATTTCTGCAACTCAACAAAAAATATTTCTAAAATGTTTCCTAAAAATATAACAAAAACATTCGGACGAATATTTTTAAAATATGACAAGAATATTTTCGTGTTTACTGGGAATTCAAACACTCAAGCCTTATTTACAGATACTGTAGGCCTTGTCCCAAATATTTAACGTTTAACGTGTCAAACCAAGCTCAGCCCCATACTGGAACGTTTGTTATCTGGACCCACAAAATTGCACCAAATTATGTCTTGCAATACGGAACATTGTTGTGCCGAATTAACCACAGCCCAGTCTCAAACAGAATCAGTCTTACTCTTTCAGAGCATTACTGTTTGTTTGTTACTGTTTTTTTTTTTTTTTTTGGTTTTGTTTTTTGTTTGTTACAGGTGTTCTTTGAATTGGTTTTCTAAAAGCCCAGTACAGCCTAGGCATAGGATATGGTTAGTGTACTGTTATGCTACAATGATATCCTCATTGTAGGCCTAATAAGCCGTCCTAGTACAGCAAAGTTTGTAGCCTAGAATTTGACGATCAAGCCATACGCCAAAAAGTCTGGCGTACAATTTTATACGCCACAAATCTTCTTGAAAATTTTAACTTTCAAGTATGGGCTCAGCCTACCGTATCTTAAAAATTGCAAATTGTGCACATATCCTCACTCATGAAGGGTACTATTCATTAACAGATACTGTTGCGCTATTAGTCCAAAAACAGGTTTAATTTGACGAGGGAGCTGTTTCGTACGGTACAGTACGGTACAGTGTTACATACGCTACTTTCACATACTCTCTAGCTAAATCTAAAACTAAAAGTGAAATCCTGTCAAAAATATTGACTAAAGCGACCACTCTTGCTTTCGAGTGACATTCCATTCTCAGTCGAGTGACATTTTCACACAAATAGGCCTAGAGTTGATTACCACTTCAAGCAGAGTGGAATCTCAATCAAGTTTCACTTTCTAAGAGAGTGGAGTCACTCTTTTACATTTATTTAGAGTGTACTATAGCATATCACTTAGTTGTATACAATGTTGAAACTTTACAGTAAATACCAGTGTTTAGTGAGTAGCGTTGAGTAGCTTAGAGCCTAACGTCAGCTGTAACAGTTTGTGCAGCTGCTGACCCCCATTTTCCACACAAAATGGCCTAGTCTCAGTCGTCGATCTAGACCTACTGTGATTATCTGGTCCCAGATCTTGCCGGTTTACATCTAAGAGGCTTTTCTGAAAGCATTCTTTCTTAAACCCTAACGTTCAAGTTGGAAGCAGGCGATTGTAATTTGTAGAGGTTTACTGGTAGTTGTGCGTGATGCAAATGGTGAACGTTAAGTTGAACATGTATGCATTTAGCGAAATCCCCTCTTTTGCATGCGTAGCTGTTGGCTCTGCTAACAGGTTTATGTAAAAATGTACACACATGACAATGTCTACCGAGCCGCATAAGCAGGCGAAAATCCATAAATTCCCTTCTTGTACGTGTATGCATTTAGCAAAATCCCCGCTTCGCATGCGTAGCTGTCCGCTGTGCCAGTATGTTCATGTTGCACGCGTATGCCTTAAAAGGCATACCGAGCCAGATAAGAAGTCGAAAAAGCACGTGACAACGAAAGCAATCCCTACAATCGAAGCTATGACTTCGATTAATAAGGAGTAACAAACATTTTTGCTTTGCTGATGTACCGCTCCTCAGAGTTTGCCTTATAGGCGAGCTAAAAACTCTGGCATTCGCAAATCTAAAACTTGCAGGATGTGGCATTCTAAAACACAAACTTGCCACTAACTGTTGTGCGTCTATTTAAACTCTGTAGATTGTGTTCAGAAAATTTTACTTTTTTCTCTCTCTGTATAAGATCTCTGTTTTTGCTGTGTCATGAAATTGTTCACTCCGTCAGGGACAAAAAGGAGAAATAAAGTTGCCATGAAAGTTGTCCATGCACAGAACGTCGGTATGGAAGGTAGCGTATTGAGCAGCCTAAACACGCCGCAAAACATGAGTCGCGCACTTCTTTGTCTTCACATATTAGTCCAGGCCGTTTTGTAGCTTTTTGGGGGTTTGCATTTTTTCTTGCTATATTTGGTAAAACTTTGAAAAGATGTAGAGTAGACATCAGACGATCAGAAAAGTATGTGCTCCATTTTTTTTTCATGTGCAAACAGGGTAGCCAGCCAATTCAAAATGGCCGCCATTTTGACCATTTTGGCTGATTTGGCTTAAGAAAGGCTCTGCTGTGCCAAGATTTGAGGTCTAAATTTTTTTTTGGAGTAAAGGTGGTAAAATATACACAGTCTCTCAAAGTATACTGAAAGTTTCCCCCAAAATATTGAAACGTTTAGTTGTAGTGACCTGTCGAATATGGCCCTTTTCGCCAAAAATCGGCAATTTTAGCAAGTTTGGCGCCGGGGAACAACGTTGATTACCAGATTCTCTTAAAGTGTGTATACCAACGACCTTAACTTTTCTTAATGGGTAGTCCTATAACCAGGCAGTACGTGGGAAAAAATTTGGACTCCCGGATTCAAACCTACATGAAATGAGTGGTACTGAACATATGCAATTTCTTTATATTTCGTCGGGAAATTTTGGCCTCTGGGATCATTTTTTATGCCCAATATTTCCTTTAATTGAATAACTAAATCTACTGATATCTCTGCTATTAAAAGAAAAGTGGATTGTTAAGACACACATAAATTTTGAAAATTTTAAAAGCAGACAAATTTTCCATTGCTATAGACTCTAAACAGCTAAAACATCAATATTTTCATTTTTCATTGATAAAAAATACAAGTTTTGGCACTACAAGACAAGTTTGAACTTTGAAGATGATCTCTTTAAGAGCCACACAAGATCTTCCATCTTCACAAAATTGGTACTTAAGTGCCTCAGTAGTACACAGAAAAAAAAATACACTGGTAGGTGAAAACGCAATACTGAATAAAGGAAATCAAAATGTTGAAATTTATTCATTTTTAGTAAAAAATATGGGTAAAAGGGCATTTTGAGCAGTAATATCTCTGATACTGTGCCATAAGATGCTCCCATCTTCATGAAATAGGCAGTCTATTGCCTTGTTAGTTCACAGAAAGAATTTCGACTCTCAAATAAGAATGGGCATAAAATAACGGAAACCCAAATTGTGCAATTTCTTCACTTTTCCTTGCAAAATATGGGTTTAGGGGTACTTTTGGGCCTTAATATCTCTAAAGGTATCATACAAAATGCTCTCATCTTCCTGATATGGGCAGTCTAGTGCCCTTTTAGCACACAGAAAGAATTTTGACTGTCAAATGAGAATGGGCATAAAATTATAGACACTCAAATTCTGCGATTTCTTCAGTTTTCCTTGAAAAATATTAGTTTAGGGGCACTTTTGGGCCGTAATATCTCTATAGGTATCATACAAGATGCTCTCATCTTCCTGATATGGGCAGTCTAGTGCCTTGGTAGTACACAGAAAGAATTTTGGCTCTCAAATGAGAATGGGCATAAAATTAAGGACACTCAAATTCTGCGATTTCTTCAGTTTTCCTTGAAAAATATTGATTTAGAGACACTTTTGGGCCTTAATATCTCTATAGGTATCATACAAGTTGCTCTCAACTTCTTGATATGGACAGCCTTGTACCTTGGTAGTACATACAAGGAATTTTGACTCTCAAATGAGAATGGGCATAAAGTTATGGAAACCCAAACTCTGCGATTTCTTCATTTTTTTCTTGAAAATATGAAGGGTTAAGGGACATTTTTGGGAAGCAATATCTCTGTCAGTCTCTGGATACTATATAATATGTTATATCTCCATGAAAAGGATCCTACAGAGCTTTGGAAATAAACATAAAACTTTTGACCCGCAATACGGAACAGACATGAAATAGAGGGAAAAGTCCTTAACAAAATTAATACCGGCTAAATGAAGTCTTTTCATTATTATAAACTATAGAGTTATTAATCTTAATATGGGAGTTATTCCAAAGAACAATAATTATTATGCGGAGTGATAAAAGAAGCCTCACTCATTATTATGCGGAGTGATAAAAGAAGCCTCACTCTAATCTTTACAAATATCAATAATAAAGTTATTTTCAATACGTTCAAAATCCTTAGTAAGGAAATTACAATAAGGCTTTCACCAGATTGAGACAGAAAGTGCCAGATCAAAAACAGTTTCCAGTAACCAGTATTACTAGCATCCATGTACCTTCTAATCCAAGAGACTTTCAATGCGTAATCAGAACTCTGGAATTTAAGCGGACCAATAGCCGTAGTGATGCTAAAATTCGTATTGTTAGCTGGATAATTATTAACAAACGAACCAAGTGGAAGAAGATGTGATTAACTGTAATTAACTTTTAGACCCGAGGTGGAGGCAAAATCATTAAGAATTTTAATAACATTGACAGGGGAATTTTGTTACCGTCCAGAAAACAAAATAGAGTCATCAGCATACTGTAAAAGTTTTAATTTTCTTCCCCAAGACCTGAAGACATGAAGACCATTAAAAGCATTGTCTTGAACTATTTTCTTAGCCAAAGTTTCTGCAACAAAAACAAAAAGATAAGGACCATGATTCAAAACACACGCGGTAGTTGAAGCGAGGTAAATCATCTCCGTTGTGTGTAATTATAATACCTAACATGGTAGCAGGATCCAAGGTAACATCTATGTGAAATTCGGAGAGAAATAGTGGCCTATTGCCAACAAAGGGGCCTAATATATAAGAACACATGATACTTTGAAAAATTGATCTTTAGACCTGATAACTTATTAAAATTGTGAAGAACAGATAACAGATCATCGTCATCGTCATAGTGTTGGTGACGGTGATGATGGTGGTAGTAGCGGCCGTGGCGGGAATGGTGATGAAGATGATAATAATAAATAGAATAATTTACCACCTTCATAGGCAAAATGAAGTGACTTATGTACCATATCACCTACGAGAGGACAGAATGTTTGTAAATCTCTACGGAAAACCCGCCACGACATTGGCTCTTTCCATTTTTGAAAGAAACCAGGGTAGTTATACATTCTCAGTTCTAAGCTGATCGTCACAAGCATCTGAACTTTTCTAAGTGAGTTCTTTTTTACGGTTACAGCGTTATGGCGAAAGGCACAAGGGATGCAAGCTTAACCAGTATAAAAGTGAAAAAACATAATTCATTGAGTTCACGTAGAATATTTTGACATCCTTAAATCTCCAACTCATGATTTGCAACAAGTTTACTAATGATAACATTGTTGCTTCTATTATTCTTTTCTGTAAATTGCAAATATTTAGTATTTATTTCCCAAGCCTTAAAAACAGCATTAAAGACAGATAGCAGAAGTTTGAAGTTTATTTCCGGCCCCTTTGAGTGTTTTCAAACCTGACAAATGCTGTTTCTAAATTTCCTATGTCCTGAAAGGGATCTTTCTCAGAACAACGTAGCTCCACAGACTTTGATATAATATAATTAAAAGTATACTTTTCAATATAGCTTCATGCCCTTCCAAATGTAAGTGGGATCCATGCTTACATATATAGTTTTAACATTGTCAGTACTAAGTAAAAAGAATCAAATACTCTGAAGTACTCAAGAAGGTAATGTATTTGCAATTTGCAATTTACTAAATATTTGCAATTTACAGAATCTGGGATATTAAAATCCCAGAAAGACAGGTTCTTTCTGTTCGTTACCAACATTTAAATCAATTATAACTTTCAACAGGAAGCTCATTTAGCAATTCTAATATTTAGCAACTCTAATCCTCTGTTAAGCCCTGTAGCATTTGGTATATTTAGAGAAAAAAAGAAATTACAGTTTCGCAAGTCTTTAAACGGCAGGCAAATACCTGTCGTGTAATTTCTGCTGTCTTATCGCGTTATTAAATTTCAATGGCAACTAAGGTCTTTTTTAAACTATAGTTTCACTAAAGACGGGCTCTTGATCACCATATACTGTGTCATACATTTAACGCCAATTTCATTTATTACAAAGGAACTATGTACAAAACTGTGCCACTAGTCTGTCTTTTAAATGAGATTTAACATTAAACAGTGTAGAAAATTATATTAAGCGACATACGGAGACTATCCCAAGAGAAAGACTTTTTCGTTTAGACGGTTGGACACGAGACACATTGGAATCGTGTGAATTGGCGTTAAATTGCAGGTGTGGGTAGTATTTTGTAGGGTTTAGGGTACAGGTGTTCTGTATCTGTTCGCTAAGGTCAGGGGCGAGATTTGATGTCTGAAAGTGGGGGGGGGGGGCAAGCCAGGTGGACTGTCAAACGGCGCCCAAGGCGCCGCGGGAGCGCGAAGCGCTTCCCCTGATGGCGCGGGGTCCAGGGGCAAAGCCCCGGTAAGGGTGCAGGGGGCGAAGCCCCGGAAGCTCTGGGGTATTTACGAAATTGTAGGTATTAAATATGATGCATTTTAGCTTCAACTTCAAATGACATAAGGTGGGCAATTAACATACCACAAAAATCACACTTTGACTTTTTTCAGTTACATTCTTACTCCATGGGACTAACAGTCAGATGGGATCGATAATGATGAGGTCTTGACAAAGTAGGGGAGAATGGATTATTTTGAGGGTTTCCAAGGGCTTTGGAACAATAATTTCAAGAATGGGAGACCTAGTATTCATAATGGGTGCGCGCGAAGCCCGCTGAAAAAAATCGCTTTTTTCATACTTTTCAGTGAGATGAGTAATAGAAAAGCTAAAAAAGTATCCTCACGGAGAGGGCTCTTGCTCCCACCCCTTTGCCTATCGCCTGTCTCTTATTACGGTACCAGAATTGACACTTTCCGTGACTGAAAACTTTAAAGAAAACTTTAAACAATCTTTAAAGAATCGGTAAATTTACACAGATCGATAGTGATAAAAATCTTGCTTTGAAAATTTCTGGGGGAGGAGGAACTTCCCCTAGGCTGCGTACGGTCATGGGGTCATTAGTGGTTTCGATGATTATAGAAGAGTTTTTACCAAGCTATGACAAGCAGGATGTTCTACAGGTGGTAAACTTGAAACCCCGAAGCAACATTTAAAACGGGTGCGCGCGAAGCGCGCATAAAAGTCAGCGTTGAAACCATGGGCGGCTCTAAGAAATTTTGTTGGGGGGGGGCAAACTCAAGTCCGTATTCAGGGAGGTTCAGAAGACCCCCCCCCCCCCGCAATATTGATAGTCAGCTCCGGGTAGTACAATAGGAGTACGGTTATTATAATGTATTACAGCGATGCCCCATGTAGTTTCAAAAATCTCTCTTCAAAAATCATTTCAGGCAGTGAGTCATGGGCTGACTACTTTAAAAATAAACATAGGCGTAGGAAGCTTTTCGAGACGGGGGGGGGGGGCTGAACCTAGTTTCGGATCGCGGTCCTGGGGAAAGGGTCTAAGGGGAGGGGGTGTCATTTTTGACTGGAGGATTTAGCCCCCAGCCCCCCGCTTCCTACGCCCATGAAAATAAATACAACCATATCAGCCGATCGCTACTCCATTGGGGGAGTAAGAGGCAGGTGAAATGGGCAAAGCGGCTTGATCCATTTGTATAAAATGAGCCCCACCTTTAAAGGTCGTGTGACATGAAAATAACATAGTTGGATATTTGATGTAAAAAGCATTAAAAACCCAGAAAATGACCACAATTTCCATTAAAATCCATCAAATATTGACTATTTTACAGGTAAATTTCTATATCACGCTTGTATCATGAATAAACATGAGCTAAATATGCAAACGTGTGACATCGAAAGAGGGACATACCATATATGGCACATGTTAACCTTTGTTTTTTTTTTCAACCTTAATTTCAAGGAAACTGGTAGCATTGTTATTCCCCGAGGGGTTTATTATAAAAGTTAAAATTGTTTCCTTGAAAAATATTGATATCACTCACCAAACTGTAATCTGTATGATCAGTACTTAAGAGATAATTTATATAGGGTTAACAAAAGAAATCACTGTGTAACACTTCACATCATTATATTTGCATAGGCAATTAGTTTCTTCAGAAACCATCAAACGTTGAAGACGTATATTGTGAGAACGGTAAAAGATATTGAAATTATTCCAACGGATCTTTGATTGGAGGACTTAATTCTTTAACTGACAAGTGAAAGAGCTCTTTTTGGTGGCATGTCACACAACCTTTAAATATTTTTTTTATTGTGTCGCACAATGTGTTTCAGCTTTGCCAAGAAACCATAAAATGTTGGTTTTCTGGATTGTTTTCTTTAACTAACGAAAATTTCGAGCACTGAAGACACTTGAAAATGATGAAATGATAGTACTATTTTGGATCTCAGTACCGTTCCGAAACGAAATTCTTTTAAAGGGGGAGGGGACTTCCCGTAACTGAGAACGACGTCTCATCCTATATACAAATAGCTAGGCCAAAAAGTCTCACTACCCTGAACTTAGATTGACTGTTTGGTGTCTTTATTTTAAATCAACTGAAACGGTATACTTTAGCACAGAAGTGGAGATCCAGTTATAACATGCCATTTGACAGTCATAAGACTGCTTGTGGGCCAACGGCGCTGTCAATTTGGACAAGGGAAGGAAAATTTCTTCTTCTATGTTAAACACAATACGTTTAGGCTACATGCTCGTTACAACGTTTTGTAGACAGATAGCTATGCTAATCTGGCCAGGTGACAGCCGGGCAAAACTGCTTTTAGTCGTGGATGATAATCAACACGGCTAAAGGGTTGTGTATCTAATGACCCCGAAAGCTCTGAAGTGTCTGCAAAACTATGGGCATTAAACTCCAGCATTACCATTACCCTCTGTAAATCACTTTATGATGCCTAAGCTAATCAGATTACAAAGATCACAGCCTGATCATTTGTTTTGATAACCTTAGCTCGCACTAATGGTAGGTTCATTGGTGATGTCTGAAGTATATATAGTAGCAAACAAGCAACTAAGAAAACGCGCGCGAAGGGCGCCGAAAAAAAATGTTGTTTTGAAAGCACTTTATTAATGTTTAACCTTCGCGACATTGCAAAGGAAAGTTGTTCACTTCCTTAATATTAAACCGAGTCAAGGAAAAGGGAGGGCCTAACCCATCTCGAAGTACATGTTTTGTTTTATTTAGGCCTATTTATTATTTTTGGGGAAAATTGAAGACCATGCTTTGCAAACTTTGGAAGGGGGGGGGGGGCAAGTGCCGCACGTGCCCCTATGGCGAGCCGCTAATGGTTGAGACAACGTTTGAGACATTTTTAATTGTAGCCTATTGTTTTTCTTTAGTTTTAAATGCATTATTTTATTGCATAAAAATTTTTCCTGATTTTCCCAGGTGCCTGTTCTTTTCAAAGAGCAGGATATTGGAACCTATATCCTGCTCCATGGAGGCTTTCTTTCATGTTATATTTTGTCGATGGTCTGGGACAAGTGCCTCTCAACTATTTTATAATTTTGAAAACTAAGGTAGTGTCAATTTTTAAGGTTATAGACTATGTGGTACTTAAAGAAGTCAAAGAAATCTTCTGTAGGTAGCATTTACATGGACATTGTCAACTTGGCATCGGCAGTTGAAGTGCCAGGAAAGTAATTTTTATTGGAGGCTGCTTCTTGGGAAGTTGTGACCGGCGAATTCTTTAACCGCCATCGCCAAAGAGACTAAGACGGAGTCTGGGGACTGAGGGTCCTTGTCACAACGTCGGGGCCAGGAACTAAAATGTCGTCCCTCACTCCCCCTCTAGTTGCAACCCCGGATTCTTCCTCAAGCCTTTAAGGCCGTAAAACGAAAAGAAATTCAAATACTTCGAGAAAATAAACATAAAGGGTCCAATAAGATCACTGAGGCGCTTCTGAAAGTTTAACAACAACAACAACAAATAAGTGATATATTAACGTTTGAACAACTATAATAATTACTGAATATTGTACATAAGCGGAAATTTTGAGATCTCAAATTACAATCTTTAGCTTTAACCAAAACTCATTCGATCGTCCTTCGGTACCGTTCTGTATTCTGGTCTGACCTCCTAGTACCACCAGTAACGCTGTCGGGAATAGTTCCCTCGTTGACCGGCACATCACCACTATACAGAAGATACGCAATTTCCGTGAAGTCTCTAGAAGCCTCTCGCCTTTGTAACCCAAGAAATGCGTCCTCCTGGATAGCCGTCGAATAAAAATCTAGACTATGCCTGTAGCAGTATCGGTATATATATATATATATATATATATATATATATATATATATATATATATATATATATATATATATATATATATATATATTTATATATATATAAAAAATTAAACATTTGGGAGACATTGGGATAAATCCTTCCTTAGGGAGACAATCGGTTATATTCATAAAATTTAATATATTTCCATATCTAAGCATACAAATATTCATACAAAAATACCAATAATTCTTCATGAATGCCTTTAACTCATGGTACGTTTGTTTTAACTGTATCTTTTACACACAAGGTTTAATTAAATAAACGAAATATTACAAAGTATTTCGCAATACTTACTTGTCTCCCTATAATACATATAAATTACATGTAACACATGACACACCTGTATTTCTATGGTAAATAACAGCACCTATGATGTATTTATACAGCTTACACAGTGGCATAATAAAGAGGGCGCTAATACGCTACCATAGAAATAAAATTCTTTTAGAAAGAATGTAGAGAAGGGGTTTAAATAATGGTGCAAAGAATTAGGGAGACATAAATTTGTCTCCTTAGTGAAAATGTCTCCTTAATATACCAATTATAACTGCAATTTGTCTCCCTAATAGGGTATTAACAGAAATATATATATATATATATATATATATATATATATATATAAGTCGAAGTACTGCGTTGCATAGGGTAGAAACACAAAGATGTAGAAAACATGGTAAATACTATGCAAAATGGAGTTTTATTAAATTACGACGTTTCGGGTTTTAACCCTTCAACAAGGTAAGAAAACGTACAACTGACAAGGCAAGAAAGATAACACAATTCTTAAGGATACGCTCCACCGAACACGGGAACCAAACAGACCTGGACGTAGACAAAGTGCAATGAACCTCGGACGGGCGTAAACAAAATACACACACACGAAAAAAGCCGTCAACCGGGAAGAAAGGGCGGATTAAAGTAAATTGAATTTGGAATTGAGGTCTTTTGGAATGAGGGTGCCAAGAGAGAAAATAAGTCTATTCAAATTCCAAAAGGCCTCAATTCCAAATTCGATTTACTTTAATCCGCCCTTTCTTCCCGGTTGACGGTTTTTTTGGTGTGTGTGTATTTTGTTTACGCCCGTCCGAGGTTCATTGCACTTTGTCTACGTCCAGGTCTGTCTGGTTCCCGTGTTCGGTGGAGCGTATCCTTAAGAATTGTGTTATCTTTCTTGCCTTGTCAGTTGTACGTTTTCTTACCTTGTTGAAGGGTTTAAACCCGAAACGTCGTAATTTAATAAAACTTCATTTTGCATAGTATTTACCATGTTTTCTACATCTATATATATATATATATACATATATATATATATATATATATATATATATATATATATATATATATATATATATATATATATATATATATATATATATATATATATATTGATATTTTGTGCGAAATTAATTCTGTGGAAAGTTTAAAAAGGTTGCCGTCTGCTGGGTTGCACTCTTCTTATGAAAGTCAAAATAGCACATACTTGTACAGAGAATGCTAACTTAATGTAAACATCTACATCTAATTATTACCCTCATACTTCCATGATATAAATGACTTCAGCTGACAATGAAGTCCAGGAGAAATTGATTAAGATGTAGCGTTATTTAGAAATTATCCCACCAAGTCTCTGGCTTCCAGAATTCCAGTCTAGACTCTCATGTAAAATCCGACTCGATTCGCATTTTCAAGATTCCGACTCGAATCAACTTATCACATTTGATGACTTTTATGTGATCTCGCACTAGAAAATTGGGACATGGGTTTGATGCTATGACCAAAGAGTAAAATTATTCCTCCATGTAGCCTAGTTAAAGACACAGACTTTGCATGTTCGCTATGCATAAATTCTCCAATGGATCTCATGTACTTTTTTCCGTTTACGGTGGTAATATAAATGCTTGGACATACACAAAAGTACTTCATTTCCTCATCTACTGTTAAAATTAACATTAAAATTTTTCTGCGTAATACTGTTTGTCTTAGGAGTGTAGTTTGTGATTAGGTAAAGGCTTTAAAACAAGACCAGGGATTCCAGTTGTACATAAGCAGTTGCCCTGTAAGCAGTTACCCTGTTGCCTTTTGCAATAGGACCATTTGCCTTAGGACCATTTGCCTTAGGACCATTTGCCTTAGGACCATTTGCCTTAGGACCATTTGCCTTAGGACCATTTGCCTTAGGACCACTTGCCTTGATTTTTGAATATGCCATTACATGTACCACACATGTAATCTTTCCAGCTTAGAATGTAGAAAACTCTTGAGGGTTGTCCTTTACAAAACAAAACTTTCACGTATCAATACAATTGGTTACTGTTTCGTCAAATAATGATATTTGAAAAAATTTGAATCTTGTTACGGATCTGTTGTTCCTTAAAATCTTACCTCAAAAATGAAGGGAGAATTTAAAGATTTCGAAGAGACTAATTCATAATGTGCTAATACTATTTGGTCTTGCTAGGATACAAAATAATTCAAATACTTTGTAGAACCTTTGAACGTAGCACTCTTTGTCAGAAAAGGCATGCATATATTCATCAATATGTATTTAGCTATTGGATAAATATATATTTATAAGTCATTGTATTCCCCCTTAACAATAAATGATATACAAATCTACTACTATTGCTCCAAATGTATTTTAGTCTGGTCCAGTGCAAAATTGTCTTTCAGAGCATTGCTCTTAATCAATTTAATTTTAGTTGTTGACCCTGGTAAGGATTTAATGTTTTAACATCTTACAACACTACTTCATCTCTTGAATGATTCAAACTTGAAATGTATATGTATGAAAAGTAAAGACGACCTCGTGAGCTGATTTTGACTTTAAACGTTCATCAGTTTCTGCCTTACTGGTATTTTTGTAAACTTGAAATTAATCACATCTCAGTGATGTAAATGTGAATATTTCATTAATTCTGTCTATCGTTTCGTGAGTCGTATGTCATCCTTTACCTTCACTTTTTACTTGTATCGTTTTCATCTATCTAGCTACGTCTTGTTTTTTTCACAAACTTGGTTACGCTTCTTGGTTACGCCGAACGCAAATGTTAGATGCTATTTCATTCATTCGATCCATTACATCGGCCGTGTCATAAAGTGCCTGTGAAAATTGCTGTTTGTCTTTGACTGGTAAATCAAAGGAAGCGTGGCCAAGGAAAGCTAGGTTTACTCTCACATTCATGGAAGTTAGGACCACACCAGCCACTTGCACTCCTCTGGCAATTTTGGCAACATTAGCTCCAACTTTTGCAGCGTCATCACTAAGCTGTAAAGAAAATTTGTAAACAATCACAAAATATTAACGATACATTTTCTTTTAGAATCTATCTTTACAACTTGACTTGAGCAAATTTTTATTCTGGTCTTTATGAGGAACGTGAAATACTGAATGATTCCAATAATCATCTATAAGAAATTTCATTAGTAAAAAGAAAACCTGAAAGCCTCAAAAATCCATCAGTTTGTGACAAATCAGCGGCTACCAACCTTTTTCTGGTGGTGACATGGGCGTCCGGGGAGCAAGGGGGGACTCTTACCCCATGGAAAATCAAAAAACTTGAAAAAAACGAAGAAAAATTAAAGTAAAAAAACGAAGAAAATATAACATCAACATTTCTTAACAGTTCACTCAGTGTGAATTTCTACTCTCGAAACAGGAATTGAATAAAAATATCCACACTCAGGCCCCAGCAGCTACCCCCCCCCCTCCCCGACTGAGCATATTTTTGGTATTTTTTAAAGTTTATATTTATGATATTGCTTGTGATTCCCCTTTTTATGTGCGGTAAATAGGCCTTGAAAGTGCCATTTCCAGCGATCTGGGAGGCATTTGGGGCCAAAATTTTCCCAACCCATGGTGGCGCGGAGCGCTGAGAGCCTTTCTATGGGCTTCGCCCCCTCCCCTTGACAAATTCCTGGCTACGCCTTTGTCAACACTATGTGAAATAGCATCTAAACTCTTTTCTGGGAGTAAAATATTTCCCATGAAAAAGTTTTTTGTACCCCTAAAAAAATTTTGCCCCCTGAATTCTTTTCTGCGGACGTCCATGGGTGGTAACCCAATTTTTGAAACAAGCATTGTAGCATGACTCTTTGCCTGGCCTCAAAGAACAAAGTTACATATTATCATTCATGTTTCTTTCCTGCATTATCAGAGTTTCACAAAAAAAAAAAAGAAACAAAAGAAGACGTCGACGAAGCCTTGACGTGGATCTTGGGGTCCTTTCCGAGAAAAGTAATAACTGTTTGATAATATTTACTGGTATCTGACGTACGGTATTCTTCAGACAACATCAAAAACAAGTTTCAGGTCTCATTTTGGAAGGAAAAATATTACTTATAACGAGGTTTTTAGGTTTCTGTCTAAGAATGAACAAGATTATCAATGATGGAGGCGAAATTTCTCTAGAAAAACTTACATACACAATTGTGATAGAAAACACATCTTCTTGGTTCAATATAATTATTCTTGATTATGGTAGTTAAAAGTATTTAAGCTGCACTTTTCTGGTAGTAATTGACTCAAGGTTTCGTCATAAACATTGGGTTTTATACCGTACCCCACTCAATCCACAGAAAATCATTTCCAAAGGATTGCGCCTTTGGAGCACAACCAAATATAGTAGGATGAGAAAGACACATTAAAAACACTTGTGGAAAGTTTTATCCACTTATCTTTATGGTTTTCTATATTTTTAACGTCCGTCAAAATGTTCGTTATGTGATCGACTCTTGGCATACTCTCAATATATATTGAAATTAGTAACCATAGTTTTACGCAAGAGGAACAAGTCATTGATCAGGAAATACGTCTGCATAAGCAAAGTAAACGGTAATTATGAATTTTTTTTGTAAAAGTTTGGTTTTGTTACTTTTCAGTTTTAAAACCCTCCAAACACCGAACGGTATTTGCGGCTGGAGTTACTAGCTATAGTTAGTAGCCTACATACACTACCAACTTTACCGATGAAACCTCCGCAATTGTCAACAGACCAAAATAGGGAAATCTAAATTTTTCAGGGCAAAAAATAGCCAGATTAGTGGGAAATTAGGGAGATTGGAAGATTTTCATCTAAATGTAGCCTTATAGCCAACTCAATCGATCGTACGGTCGTATACGCCGCGTTATTCACTAATGCACAGTGGAAGTTGCCCTTGTATTTCCACGTTCGTTGCAGCTACTCGTACGCCGTATTGTATGCATACCTCACTGCCGCGAGGTGTCGGCGTGCGAACTACCGGAGTCTCCCGGTAAAACTGGGGGAGAAGTTGGTAGGTCTGTGTCAGTTTGAGAACGACTCACTTTCTTCATAAAGAGTGGAATTTAGTGCTTATATCAAGTATATATCATGATTGGGTATTTTCCCTAAAAACATAACAGTTAACCGACTTGGTAACGTCAGATAGTGATCCGTCTTTTACTTTCACACGTGATAGTATTTAGCTAACGCTATACATCAATGCAAAATTGCAGAGTACGGTAGTTTAATTCTACTCAAACAAGAAACGTGGGGGCTGTGGGCCATCGTTTTCTTCGCTTATTTGAACGCTCACAAATACTTACTGATTCGAAAGCATCCTGAAACCCTTCCAACCCTTGAATCAACTTCAATTTATTTCCATGAATGACTGAACAACACAACACTCAATGTAGCCATATCGCTACTCGATCGATCGTTTTCACGGTCAATGTCACGTGATGTACTTTTCTGCACTTCTCAACATAGCTACTCGGCTGTACGTGGTGTGTATAGGGTGTACGTAAAGTTTCCTAACCAGGGGTGTGTCTATTAACTATGGTTAAAGTAAGGGAGCTTAAAGGCAAAATGCAGGTATCTTTGTCAAATATGCTGTATATGCTACTCATGATATTACATTGCTCTAAGATTCTCTACTGATGCGGAGTCCCTGCAAAAGGTCGAAGATGTACTTTTTTCGTTAAAGTGCTTTGGTCAGAACATTGTAATATTGTCCCAGTAATGGCTATAAGATATGGAGTGTGTATATTGTGATGAATGTGCGCTAAGCGCGCCTGAATTTTCCGTTCAAAGACATTTCCATAACAAAAGCTGTGGAAAGACTTTGCACTGAAACACATCAAATTCCTAACAAAATACATCCACAAATTAGAGGACGAGTCCTTTGTCTAGTAATTCGTATCAGCTTTTAATTTTCATAAAATATGTCTTCCCCTAATTTCCACTACTTTGCATTCTTGCAATTCTCTGCTCCTCCATAATGACTCCTATGCTCACGAAAAATCAGCGTCACTGTAAAACCCTCAGCGATGAATAATGCGAATATATTCGAGATGGTATTGATAATAAACACAGCCATGCGGTGAAGCTGCACGCGCACTGAGCGCGGAAAAACTTTGATACTTTGGGGCAGGATGTTGGAGAATTTTGAGAGCAACTTGTGATAAAAAATGATTAAAATGGATTCATCGGTTCAGTCAGAAACACTCTTCACCCTACCACCTACAGAAGCTTAAACGCCTACAGCTTAAACGTCTTTTGGCCCATTTTTAAATTTTCGGGAAGATTTTCGGAAATCAACAGGTCACGTGCCCCCCTGTACCCCGTGCCGGCGCCACTGATGGCAGCTCCCTGGCCTGGTAGTACTAGTTTTGATAATTAAAAACATTTTCAAATAACTTAAAATCTACCTTTTTGTCTTCATTAAAAAAAAATATTTGATCACTATGCGTTGCCACCATCCGCAGCTGGCATAAATTGTCAAACTCTGATCACTTGGGCCTTGCATGGTCTATGGCGTTTCTCACTGGCATCAGATCCTTCAGTAATGGGAAAGGCTTAATTTCTTAAACCAATAAAAGATGTAAATAACAATTGAATTCTTAGTTAAATTGAGAATGATGTCATTAACTGAAATGCCCTCAAGAAGATCTTTTTCGATACTCATTAACGTAAATGCTTCCAGATTTTCCTCAGAGGGATTGCCTCGAAGTCTTGTCTTTATGATTTTCAGTTTGCTAAAAGCTCTTTCAGAACGCAACTGAGAGAAGGAGAGGCTTAACAAACACTTATGAACTTTCAAAAAGAGGTGTAGGCAGAGGCATGGAGTCCACACCTGTACAAAATCCTGTACCAGCAGGTAAAGCAGTTTCTGCAAGCTTCAAGTGCTCTCTTTTAGGAAAAAGCTGACAAACGCAGAATGTTTACAATGGCATATCTCGTGCAGAAGCAGCTAGCGCAAAAAGCTTGTCCATAGCTTGTCCGTGTGTGAATAATAATTTTATAGTTTGGGCATGTATTTTGGCCCCAAATCGCACTATTGGGGATGTTTTTCACATTCCGTTCGTCCTTGGTGCCCAGCCCTAGGGGCATCAAACTATACGTCACCAATGTTATTAGTTAATCCAGCCCCCAAATCGCTGTATAGACTTATGGTATATGACGAAAGGGCGCCCGAAGAGGTGGGACCCCGGGGAAATTTACCGATATCACGGTGGGCCAGCCCGTCCCTGACTGTACGTTCTGAGAGAGATACGACCATACAGCTGCCCAGAAATTCTGACATACCGCTGTTGCAACAAGATGTTCCTGCATAGTATTGGCGAACTGCCAAAAGAACGTAGCCTAAAGTTAGAAAGACTCTAGTCAACAAGAGATTTCCCAAACGGCCCGACGCCAGAACGTTCAGCTTACTTTCGACGCTTTATGACCCTAACGCTCACCGTAGATACCAAATCCACTTCTGCAGTAGTCGTTGTCTCGAAGCCAGTGCATCACCAGCCAAGACTAGAGATGAGTACTAAGTAAATAGTGTAAATGCAGGCCTAAGTTAAACTTTAGTGTATCTTAAAAGAATTTAAGAAAAGGGGCTAAATAAAAACCCAATCGAATTTTACATCTCGTTTTTTCCTAGTTCTGTTTCTGGTTTGTGAGCGGAACACAAGAAGCATCCTCCTAATCAAGGCTTCGCCCATTTAGCGCTCGAAAGTTTGAACCTCACCATCACGAATTTAACCCTCAATCCGGTGTTGTAAAATCTTGATTCGTTAAAGTTAACAGTTCACAAAAACATTGCAGTTTCATCTACTTCAGCCATAAGCGTAGGAGCCCATGTTGATTTGGGGGGGGGGGGGGCTGTGAAGACTAGCCCGAACTATGTAACCCTACATTTCCAAGCGCTCCACTCGCATTCGACATGTGAATGTACATATTATTAGCATGCATCGGTTATCATACCGCTTGCTAATTACATAAAATGATTTGGTCGTGTTACTTCCCTTCCACATTGGTTATAATTTTTTGAAGTCGTTGCAATAATAATGATAATAATCAGTGACATATCCAGGATTTCTCTCATGGGGGTGGGGGCATGCATCATGATGTGTGATTGCTGACCGGGGGAGGGGTTTAAGGGGAGGGCGAACGAGGTTTGCCCTCCCCTTTGAAAATTTTTGAAAAATTAATTGTTCTTACATGCAGTCTGGTGCCACATATGTTACCTTTGAAGTAAAACTTGTGTTACAAAATTTACGCATTTCAGGTACTAATAGAAAACAAAAATCGGCATCAACCTGAGGGAGTACGGGGAACCCAATTGTTGTGTATTGGAGGCTCTAGAAAAGTAGAGGAATGCATTTAGATGCCATACTCAATCACAGGCTCATCACAAACACATACACTACATCCCCTCTCCACTTAGAAGAGTGAAACATCCCTGTACTAGCATAGTACACCTTAAGTCTCTTAACTTAGTGATTTCAACTACTATATGAACCTTTCAAATAGCTACCAGAATACAAGCTTTAGAGAAAATGTAATCAGAACCTTCCTTTGTACTGATACAACTTTTAAAAGAAAGTAAGCCAAACAAACTATACTACATTTATAATACAACTTCACACCGTTTCAATCAGCCGTTTGGTCTTTTTTCTGTCCCTTGTGGGATATCTCCTTTGGGTTGGGTTAGTCTCAGCCCTAAGGTCTGGTGAGAGACTGGCTGGAGGGATTTGTACTTGTTCTTCAGGTGACGGATTGGGTACAGATTGGGTCAACTCTGGACCTGCCCTATCCCTACGGGGCTCTGTTTGTGCTTTGCACACCTCCTCACTGGGAACAGTCTGTGTGGTGACTGCATGAGGATTAGCCACTACTAGGGCTGGGGCTCTTGATCAGTTGGGGTAGTAGGTTGATTTGGTGGGTTTTCACCCAGACCTGTTGGTAACAAATGATCTACATGACACTGACGAAGCATTTCCCCAACCTTGACTATGTAAGTCACAACTCCAATCCTTTTTGCCACAACACATTGCAGATACTTCTCTCTCCCCCCTCTGAAATTTTTAACTCTTACTTTATCACCTGGGTTAAAAACTCTTATCTTCATTCCAGGAGTATCATGAGACAACTTTTGTTTGTTTTGTTGCTCAGTTTCCTTCCTGGTCATATCCGGTTTAAGCAGACTAAATCTGGTGTTTGGAGAGTGTTTAAAAAGCAATTCATACGGTGAATGTCCAGTTGAGGACTGTGGAGTTATGCGGTAAGATAATAAAAAGTTGTCCAATCGGTGTCTCAGTGTAAACCTTGGATTTGTACCAAACATGATCACTCAAAAGATATTTCTTAAGAGCTCTTTTAACAATTTGAACATCTCTCTCCGTGGCTCCATTAGTCGCTGGATGGTAAGGCGGTGAAAATGTGTACATGATACCATTACGACTCAAAAACAGTTCGAGTACTTTAGCCTAAACTGTGGTCCATTGTCTGACACAAGCTCATTGTGTACACCAAAAGTGGCAAACCATCTTCTTAAAACCTCTATAGTTTTAGAACTGGTTGTGGATTCATTACTTCAACATTAATCCACTTATTGTACACATCAATCATTACCAAAAATCTTTACCTTCCAATTCACAGAAATCAATGTGAACTCTCTCCCATGGCCTCCTTGCCTGAGACCAGGGCACAAATGGGACTTTTGTAGGGTCATTTCTCATTGCTGCACAAACTTCACAAGATTTGACCATGTTTTCAATGTCCCGGTCTAGATTTGGATACCAAAAGTAGCTTCTAGCTACTGCCTTTATCCGAACTATGCCCGTATGTTCTTGATGTAATTCATTTAACAGTTTTTCCTCAAATTTTGGAGGAATCACTACTCTTAATCCCCATTAGAGACAACCTTGATCAACACTCAGTTCATTTCTCCTAACAAAATACTCTTTTACATCATCATTCTCATTGTGCTTAGGTCAGCCATTTGCACACAATGCAAGACCTTACTTAAGGTAGGATCTTTTCTAGTTTCCTCCTTAATAAATTGAGCCGAGACAGGTAATTCATTTGTATATGAGAAATAGTTTACCTACAGCTCAGTAGCTAGATACTGTTCGCTACTGTCTGGAAACCTTGACAGCACATCTGCATTCACATGATCAACAGATTTCCTGTATTTTATCACATAGTTATGAGCCGTTAAGATAAGTGCCCACCTTTGCAGCCTTTCGGCAGCCAGTGATGGAACTCCCTTCTTAGTCCCAAATATAGTGGTTAGAGCCTGGTGATCTGTCAGTAGCATGAATTTCCTTCCGAACAAATACTTGTGGAATTTAGTTACCCCATATAATTGCCAATGATTCTTTTTCAACCTGGGAGTAATTTTTCTCTGAATTGGTCAAAGTGCGTGAAGCATAGGCAACAGGTCTCTCTTCCCCGGTATCCATAGTGTGGGATAGGACAACTCTCAACCCTCTAGGGGAGGCGTCGCATGCTAACACTCAGGGTTTCTGAGGATCATATGGCACAAGTACTTGATCACCTGACAGCCATTTTTTGATTTCCTGAAAAGCTTCCTGACATTCCAGGGACCAGTCCCACTCTACCCCTTCAAGCAAAAGATTATACAGAGGTGCAAATCGTGTCGCCAAATCAGGAATAAACTTACAGTAGTATACTACTAGACCAATAAATTTTCTCAATTCATCAACATTCATTGGTGCCTTTGCATTTAGAATGCCCTTAAACTTTGTCTTGGGTGGGGTGAATTCCTTCCCCATCAATTCTGTGTCCCAGATATGTTACGCTTGGCTGCATAAAGCAGCATTTGCTCTTTTTAGCTTCAACTCCATACTCTTGGAGCCTAGCCAAAACTTCACCTAAGACCTTTGCATGCTCTTCTGGGGTTTTAGTACTAATTAGTATGTCATCAAGATAACACACAACCCCTTGGATACCCCCTAAGATCTGATCCATTACACTCTGAAAAATTGCTGGAGCTGTGGAGACCCCAAAAGGTATTGAAAAATTTCTTTGATACTGGTAAAGGCCCTTGTGAGTATTTACAGTTAATAATTCTTTGGACCTCTCTGTGAGTTCCAGCTGCTGATATGCATTGGTAAGGTCTATTTTACTAAAGACCCTTCCACCTGCTAAGGTGGCAAAAATATCCTCTGCAGTGGGTAAGGGGTAGGCATCCCCCTCAATAACCTTATTAACAGTTAACTTATAGTCCCAACATGTCCTGGTGGTGTCATCAGTTTTTGGGACTGTGACAATGGGTGCTGCCGACTTAGAATGTTTAACCTTTTTGGTTATCCCCGCAGCCTCTAACCTGTATAGTTCCCTCCCAACAGCATCTGACAGGGCATAGGAAACAGGTCTAGATTTGCAAAATGTTGGCACCCTACCCTTTCAATTTTTACCTCTGCCATGTGGTGCTTAATTTTGTCGCCCGGGCCAGCTGCTTTGAAAACAGACTCATACTTATGTAGGACCTGCTTCACAGCATTCTCAGTATGTCCCACACTAAAAATATTTTCCCACTGTAGTTTGATATGTTTCAACCAGTTTCTGCCAAGCAGTGCAACCTTATTACCTTTAACCACTACCAAGGGTAGCATATAGATTTTATCTTCATAGGTCACCTTAACCTGAGTTTCAGCAGCCAGGGCAATGGAATCCCCACTGTAACTCTTCAAGTTAATACGTGCTTTTTCGAGGGTTAAATCTGGAAAAAGCTTATGAAACTCAGTCTCACTGATAACTGTTACTGACGCTGCAGTGTCCACTGTGAAATTAATATAAGTGTCTTTTACTCGCATAACCACAGTGTATGGTGGGACTTCTTTGGTCAATTGAGTAGTCTGGGACAATGTTCCAATAAAATCAACCTCTTCGGAAGTGTCTCTAGAGTCACTATCCTCTGGCGAGACCACATTGGCTTTCCGTTGGCCTTGTGATCTGCCTCTACCCCCGTCTAGGCTTACCACCTTGAGTTGGCGCTGCAGTTTTCCTAGAGTTTTTCACATGGTTTGGATCACATGCTCTTTTAAGGTTCCCCACCTTATTACAGCCAAAACACTTTGCTGTTTTGTGTGGACAGTCTTGGGGTTGATGGGCTGAACTTAGGCATCTACAGCATTTTGTCACCCCTGATACTTTGAAAGCTGAGCTGAAAGCAGTACCTGAGCTGCTACTTTGATCAACAGTCCTACCGGGGCCTTCTGAAAGACCTGACAGCTGCTTGCTATCTTTCAAAGCTGTTTCAATGGCTAGCGCATCTTCACGCGCCGTCTTCCATGTGAGACTGTCTCCCTTTTGTAGTAACTCGGCCTGAACTTTGGGGTTAGCCAAACCTCCTACAAAGGTGTCCCTGAGATTTGTTTCTAGTTGGTCCCCGTAACCGCAATGTCGTGACAGTTTCTTTAATTCTAAGATATAATCTGCAATTGTTTCATCTGGTTGCTGTTTACGGCTACGAAATTTTAGCCGTAGGGCTACTTGATTCCTAGTTGCTGCATAATATTTGTCTAAAATATTTGTCAACTCTTGGTAACTTTTCTCACTGAGATCCTCTGGTTTGATGTGACTTAGTACTACCTCAAAGGCCTCGGGACCAATCATTGCTGAAAACACATTGACCTTATCATTGTCCGAGATTTTTTTTTTTGCTTGAACCATATCTCCAACGGTTTTTGATACATGACCCAGTCTTCCTTGGCACTTTCAAACCGCCCCATAGACCCGATAAAATATCCTCTATCGGCCATGGTGACTCTGGCTATTCAATACTGTACCGATTAACACTGTACCGATTATGCAGCAGTGCTATTTGTTAATGTTACTCTAAACTAGGCTCTCAGCCTGTTGTGTATACAGGTATGTTGCACGCTGTGCACTATTAACGATAGGCATACAATCCTGCAATGTTCAATCCACATCGGGGCAGAAACGTTATGGAGACGAATCTTACCCTACAAGGACCATCCGTGTACAAAATGTGTGACGAACCGCTGATTTTCAAGTTAACCTTCACTGCATATACCTTTATTGGCTTTCAATCCCGACCTCGTCGCCAAATTTGTGGTGTATTCGAGGCTCTAGAAAAGTAGTAGAATGCATTTAGATGCCATACTGAATCACATGTTTATTCCTTGTAAATGAGGGCACTCATCAGAGACACATACACTACACCAATGGCCCTCCTAAATATACCTCTGATAAGCATATAAGTTTAACCATTAAAAAACACACTGGTGAATTAATACCGAATGTATAGGTGCTATTCAAATCAGAACTTTATTTGAATTACCAAGGAAGTTTTTTTAAACTATTGATTACCTTCAGCTACGTACATCATTGCATTATGTTTCTTTAAGTAAGTGCCCCCAAAATTCTCAGCATAATGATGGAATTTTCACAAAAATATTTAGTGGGGGGGGGGGGTGCAGCCCCACAGCCCCCATCTTCCTACGCCTATGACTCCTTAAAGTAAACAAGGAATGGAATTCACAATGCCGGGCCACCACGGCTTCACTTCTGATAATTAACGCTATCTACGTCAAGTCTTATAATCAAGAAATTACCTTTACCGTCACCCTTTTAGCATTACGTTAGGCTGTCATAGAAAATTGGGTACCATATTTTGCCGAATAATTAAATGGACACATTAAATGGACACATACACATGCTGCATACGTGCCCAGTACATAAATGCCTTACAACTGTCCGGAAATACGAAAAAACGAACGAAATAGTGATGGGGTAAGTTGTCCAAATAGGTTCTTCTTATTTTTCGTCATGATTTAAAGTTGTAAGTATTGGCTAACATGCCATAGTTAAGCGAGAGAGTACCGGGCCGGCGAGTCCCTCTCGTGCGGTCGTAGTAGCATGCTGAGGAGGCTAGACTTGGTCACTGAACGTGACCGTATAATCCGCATCTTCTATAGTCCAGACGCCCACCCTAGGGCCCCTGGTGTGGTCCAGGGGGAAACTCCGGTGAGGGTCCAGGGGGTGACGCCCCCTGAAGCTCTGAGGTTTTAGCATATAACTGGGTGAAAAATTATGTCTCAGGAAGGATATTTTTGGTTCGTAATGCATCATCAAATGCAAAGATTCCATATAATTTTAATGTACTAGGCTGTTCTTCCTGTCAGGCTACTATATCTTTAAGCGGGTGGAACAGACAAAACAGTATCGAATGGTTAGCCATTTCAGTTGTTAGAGACTCTTCTCCATGGGCAGATGGTCCTGACACATGCCAGCTCATTTTCATAAACTGCATATCTGTGCCAACTCTCATGGTTTGACGGTGGATCTCACACCAGGGAGCATAACAGCGCCCTGCTCACACTTCGTGGGAATTACATATCATAGTGAAATAAAGTTACCCAATGTGTTATAAAACACTAATTCACACAAAAGATGATAGCACTGCTTACTCTCAGCACAGGGCTATACTTAAATAGTTTGCATTTGGTATTTTTCCTAGACTTTTTCTTCCTTTTGGAGGATGTTCTATGAGCTGCATTCTTTACTGTATGTGCCCTGGAACCGGGGGGGGGGTAGCTGGGATGAAACTTTTAGGGGGCCTAGGTATTAAATGGGGATCACGGCATTGATCGCCGTCCTTAATTCTTACAAATTTTGTTAGGACACAATTTGGGGGGAGAGCTTACAAACATCGGGGGCCAGCTCCATGGCCCCGTATAGCTGCACGCCTTCCTGGAACCGTGGCCATTTGTCTACCAGGTAGAAGAAAGGGGTGACAGAGAGACCTAGACATAATTTTGGTAGATAATAAGGCATTACTTTACAAAGAGGTTGAAGGGTCAGACTTCGCCCGACCAGACCTCCCCTCAATATATTATCTGCCCAGCTATGAAAAAAAAACTCGTTATGGTACAGTGCAGGACAAATTTGAGTCTTAATTCTACCAGATGGGACTAGAATATGCATGGCAATGTATGGATAGCAAATATAAATTTGTTCAGACTCAGAGGGTATTTGGTGAAATCAACCTGAGCAGGTCCGTAAATCCATGTAGGAAACTGATGTCATATTAGTCGGGATGAACCGTATCCAAACTTATTCCAGTGTCAGTTACTCTGCGACATCATTCACTTATTTTTACATAACAGAAGAGTTACTCATTGGCTATTGTGTACTGTAAACAATGATTTCATATCATGGCTATAAATACTAACATAAATACCCTCTCATATAACGAGGACATCATGATCTTGCAGTCAAAGGATAACCAAAGTAGCCCTTGGACATCTGAGTACAACATCCAAATCAAACAGTTGAGGAAGAAGACTTGAACTTCAGCGAGACTCTTGCACATGCATTAAGTGCACACTAGTCCTACAGTTGCTCTCAAGTTGCAGTTGCAGAGGGAACATTATGGGTTTATGTGCATCTTCGAATTTTGTTTCAGTCTTTTTGCAATATCAAAAATAAGAAGTATCGTGGAAGGGCATTGTTACAAAATTCACAGGAATTCAGAAAATTAAGCTGAAACTTCACAATAAGGTTTGGTGACTGTTTACTTCCCTTTACGGATACTTACAGATAATTTTAATAGCAAAATTGGTACAAACAGTATTTCTATAAGATACGCACTTACACTTCAAGATGTTTGTAGTGTGGACCAGTGGCGTTGCTACGGGGGACACGTGCCCCCCACGACACAGCGGTGCCACCACAGGTACCCCCTGTGGAAAATTTTGCAATGTACAGTTTTAGCTTGTTTTTAATTCATTAGGTCGAAATAGCCGAACTTTGACATTTTGAAGTTACCAAAATTCGACCTCTTCAGACAAATCCAGCTCCGCAGCCCGTCACCTAATGAAGCTCAAACCATGTTTCCAAGCATATCTGGCATAGGGCCATCTACTTTCAAGAACTTTTGAAAACTTTCTCAGAAGTAGTCTAGCCGGCCCCCTTACAGGCAATTCTAACAGGTTAGCCAGAATCAACTTGTTAACGTACAATATTCACTAACATAGATCGGTCGAATGGGTCTTCAAATAGATGGATCATTGTTAGAGTTCGCCATCTCCTTAAAACCATTGGAGGAGGCTTTCCGGGAAATGTAAGATTGCATGGTTCTACCAGTATCATCAGCAGAATGTGAAAGGAGTTTTCAAACTCTAAAACTCATCAAAACTCTCGTCAGGAATTCCTTGGCAAATAGCAGGTTGAGTAATCTGGTAGTACTTTCAAATGAGAGCCAACGTGTTGAAAAGCTAGATTTGGACTTGTTTGTGGACAAATTTGCGAAGGGGCACAATGACGGGAGAATAAGTCTGATCTGCTCTGAACAGTGTTCAGCTTGGTAAATTTCTTACTCGCATCGACAAATCCTCCAAGCTGTAATAACTTCAAATGATAAACAGTATAGTATTTGCTTTCAATACTTAACTTCACCTGAAATTTGTTAACACAATACCGAGAAATCGCAATAAAGAAACAAAAGGAATATTCAGCGACTGTCATGTACCAAATATTCATCCCGTCTGATAAGGAAATTACTACTCTCATGTGAAAGAGAATGAACAGAAATTACAAACCACTGTTTTTTTTTTCAAAAGTATTGTCATTCCAGAGGAAATTGAACTGCTGAAGACGGATTTTGCCTAATTGACATAAATGTGTTGCCAAAATTGGTAAATGTCCAATAATGAAAATATGGAACGTTCATACTGAGTATAGTAATACTTCGTAGAAGTAAAGTTACTGTTGATGTTTTCCGACGATGATAAATGATGCCATTAACAAATGAAAGCATATACCATTCTCCTCCAAACTGACTCTGGGTATTGTGTTGTGCGACACACTTCTCTCGTTTGTCATTCGTTTATTCAAAGTCCTCTTTCAGTATAAGGCAAGTGTTTGTGTTAGAGGTAAAATGGCCTAAGGTCTCTATGCGACTATTTAAAACTGCGTTGACTCGACCATATATATATATATATATATATATATATATATATATATATATATATATATATATATATATATATATATATATATATATATATATATATATATATATATATATATATATATATATATATATATACGCACGTCGGTCGTCAACACTGATAAAATTAGTCCGATAGAGAGGGAGAAAATTCAGAAATTGTGCCCCCCTATAGGAAAGGTTCGTACCGCTCAGTGCCCCCCTCCTCAAAAAATCCTGGCTACGCCACTTATGTGGAGACAATTGACTGAAATTATCATTTCAAAGTTTAAGTTGATGACCTGATGTCTCCAAATGCCTCCCACAGTGCCAAGCATGATTCCATAATAGTACTAATAATAACAATAATAATTCAGGCCTAGAAGGGCAGTTGATTGATGATGCTAAGTGACCGCCAGTGTGGGAAAACTTATATAGCTTATGTATTACAATTTCATGTTGGGTGGCTAACCAACTCAACAATTTATATCAAATTTGGTTTTCTCTGAAAGGCCCGTTCAGATGGGAAAATGCTCTTGGATGAAAATCCAACTTACTTTATCCTAGCCAGGGATGGAACTCCGAACCTCCCATGCTAATATTCTTCCCTTTAATGCCACCCCCTTTATCTACGCGGCCACAGCATCACTCACTAACATGTATGTTAGTGGTCCATTCCTGTGATCTGACTCTGCTACGGTATAGTGATTTACCCTTGTATAAGTTTACCAGGGGCACTGAAACCAGAAGCAGTGTCCAACCCCCTCCCCCTTCATGCTTCAAGTGATTTCAGTCTTTCTCCAGAAAAGTACTATTAGCTGTACCTGGGGACAGAACACATTGCCTAAGCAAATACCAAATTCCAGGAGCTGAAAGGTCTCAACAGCACCCCCTCCCTCCTCCAAATATTAGAGAATTACCTAACTGACAGCCCTGTTAACTGCTGCTATCAGGGAAATATTAAAAGACATATCCACTTTAATGTTTTAGCTACATAATTGCTACATGAAACAATTTGTGCTTTATCCATCTCCCCTCTTCGGGTGATCCTGTACTTGTACACCAGTTACATGCAAATCCACGAAAAATTTCTTGCTGTTTGTAAAGTGACCCAAATGCTCCCACTTCAGTTACTGGCTCGTTGGTCTTTGCAAGAGTTGTGACTACTGAATTACTCTATTAAATGCCCCGTAGAGTGCTAATGAAGTTGTTGAGGGTTGGGGAAAAGGAAATTGGCTTGGTAGTACCCCCGCACCACAGGCAATGCTACACCATCCTATGCTGAGGTCAGTAAAACACGTACTGGTGTGATTTACCATGCAGAAGACCTTGCTCTCCTTATTTCAATTTGTGTTATGGCCTGTGCAACTTGACTCCATACTGTATGCCAGACTTGGGGGAGACATTAAATTTGTAATAGGAAAATGATCCTTGGGAAAAAGTTATGTACTTTTGCATGAGATCTGTGGGAAATTGTAAGCTGGACTGATCTAAATTTTCTGAGACCACAGGATATCAGGCCATTGCATTTTCTTATAATGCTGATGCCACAAATATTGGAATTGGAGACAACCTTGCCACCAACACTGGTTTCAGGTAAGTATTTCTTGCTTCTCTATTCTGTGGAGGTGTATGGGGAGAACTGATAGGTGGGGAGGGGGAGAGAGGGCTGTGTGTGGAATTTCGAGTTGTCAGTAAAAATAAAGTACATTCAAGTTGCCAAGTGGATAGAAAATGAATAATTGAGTTACACGAGCAAATTGTATCTTCCTCTTTTTAACTTGTATGGTCCTGAAACATCAACTGTTTCATCTGTTTGCATCCAGGAATTGAGATGCAAATGTGTATGAATCTAATGCTACTGCAGTTCTCTGTTTCACCAGGGAAAAAATAACGTATATCCCAGGCAGATCTTTGTACATCATGTCCCCTTACCTGTAATGCAACAAACTGCACGTGTGTCTGACATTTCTGGCCTAAAATTGTCATTTTTGTCTTCCAAGTTTTGAATACTTTTCGAATTTTTCCCATAGTCTTCTCCTGATCCGGTTGGACTTGGCCAAATGTAAGTTATTCCCTGAATGCATGGATTACGTGAATTTGGAACTTTTGCAACAGTTGCTACAGGAATTTTTATGGAAAGTACTTCTTCTTCAATCGCAGATACCTTTTTATCCCTTGATGTCCAAGATATTTGGGATGTAGTATAACTTAACAGAGAGTTGTTACTTCTAAAGCTTCACAAATTTATGATCAATGAAATTTGCATCAGGTTTGTAGCCTGTCAGGTCAAGGAGAAGCCCCCCCCCCCCTTCCTGAGGTTTTCAAACCTCAATTGAAACTTATCTGCTTAAAAAAACTACTAAAAGCGATGAGTATTTCGTTGCCCTACTTATTATTTCAAGGTCCTCAGAACCTTTTGCATCTAAGAGTCCATATATTCCAAAATTTTCACAAGGAGATCCCTGCTCCCCTGCCTTAGACATGCTCCTATGTGGTTTTTGTGTCCTTACGAATGAGCCCCCTCCCCTCAAATACTGGATCCGCCTTAATTGGACCGGTTACAAATGTTGTTGCCATGCGTACAGTATACACAGAGCAAAACTGATATCTGTTGGCTGAGAGCTCTTTATACAGAATTTTTTATCTCTTCCCTTGATTTCTAATGTGGCACTGCACTGCATGGACTCCTAAAATAAAGAATGGTCAGATGCAACTAACAAGGTCTAGAAATCCTATTTGGAGCAATTTGTGACGCATTTCTCACTAAATTGTTTTGGAAGGTCTGCTTTGCATTACAGCCAATGGTGGCTTTACCAGTTGTGAAAGTGGGTCGGTCCCGCCCGGTACCAACTTTGGAGGGGTGACACACCATGCACAGTGGAAACATCACTAAACAGTATTTTGATGACATCTTTTTCCCTTACACCAGCAAAATAGAAATGGAAAATTGCACTAAACAATGAGAAAATTTATGGAATAAATAATCACATTAAAGCTTTGTCAAAGGTGGTACCATTCAAATCTAAGCCACCTTTGTAAGCAAATTCAATGTGGAGGGTACACCCATCCCCTTAAACCCCTGTCTCAGAATGTCTCCCCTGCATGGTGTGACAAAGGAAGGATCTACCATGCAGACCAGCTATCCTAGGTGCACAACTAGATGCTCTACTTAGTGACTGTATCAAGAACTGTCCAACTAGGAATTTCGCACAGGCTAGGACCCAGTGTAGGATGGATAAAAAATGCTACTATTTAGAGCCAATAACCACAACTTGGTGTTAAAGTAGCCTGCTTTGCTCTTGAGAATACATGCTGAACATGTTATCTAGGGCCAGTGAGCTCAATGGAGCTCCTGCGGGTTCTCTGTATGGTTATTTTAAAAGAAAATATGGCAACCCCTTTAACTCATGACATGACAGAGTCTCATAATATTTCGTCATTCTTTTATTTCACTTGAATTCTTGGCCACCTTTGATTGCATGCATACATCCGTTTGAACCATTGTCTAGCAAAAATTATCCTCAGTATCTACTGGTGCAGATTATCATGGAATCCTGGAGTGAACGCTATGGAGGAAAAGTTTTCAAGATGCATGGCACTGTGAAACGTTCGATGATTTGAAATGAGCTTTGAAGTTAAGATGATACAGCAGGATAAATGTATTGTACCTTTGAAAGTAGGGTTCATCATATTCTGTAGCCAAAACTTTGCCGACCACTTTTCACTGACGGAAAACTTCTCATCAAATTTAATACATCCTGAAGCCTATAAATATGTTCAAGGTCCATTGGGTCTTTGGTCTAGATAAAATGCATCTACCTCCACAACAAAGATTGATCAAACTCTTCTAGCTGTTGGAGCCCTTATGAGGTCATCTGCAGCTAATCAAACCATAACAGGCCATCACAGAGACACTTTTAGGCAGACTTCCTTCAAAAGTTTATCAATGTGTGGTTACATTTTAGGTTCCATGAACTACATACAGAAACACCTTCCAGATGCTTGATAGTAAGGCTGCGAATAATCAATAAGAAATTAGGTTGATTAGTAATAAACTATGTTTGCATGAGGACGATTTCACTAGAAAGGTACAAGGAACTGACCAATTGTCATGATACTGTAACATACAAAGCATGCAAGACAAACATCATTGTCTGACTACTGTGCAGTTACAAATGTAAACACCTCAAAATAATATTAAGCCCTAACAGTCAGGTGTTGACTAACAATCGGCATTATACACAAACTTCGCCATGTAGGGAGGATCGGCACTTAGTACAACATAAGCATAGGGAGCTAGTTTATCCTGGGGGAGCTGTTTGTGCCTGGGGGGAGGGGCTGAATGTAGTTTCGGACCACTGTCTTGGGCAGGGGCCTAAGGGGAGGGTCCCTAGATGTTATTTGGTGCAATATAATGGGCAAATTGTAAGGACAAGGATTGCAAACTTTGACATTTTATAGAGTAAACAAATATGGGGTTTTTTGTCCTTGAACGGGGTAACAGAATCATGCAGCCATCCTCCTTCCACTTCCTAGGCCTATGTAGCACAGAATATTATTTATTTTAAGTTACAATGACAAGTAACAAAACTCCTGTTGTGATACTATTGCAGGTATCAGAATTAAAATGCAAACTGTAAACAGACCTCCGCAGTCTATATTGTGATCCCATCTTCACATTACTGTACAAATGAAGAAGCCACAATGCAAATGTTCAAATTACACATCAGTCAATGGGGTATAAAATTATAAAACACAGCAGAATCAACCTATGAGGGGGAAAAGAGATTGGAGTTGGGCAACCTTTCTCCGTCCCAAAACCTGGTTAAGAGCCCTCTTCCATTGTATTAGTGCCCCATGAAAAGGTAGACAGAGAAGTATACACTTAGGGTTGACAGAGTGTAAATGATCCCTACCTCTTTACTATGACAGTCTGTCATATAGTTTGTGTCCCTCCTTTCCTTAACCCATGTATTTATAGCAAGCATGTCATAAAGGTAGTCTGCATTTAGCTAAATTGGTACTCTTGGTAATCCAAGGACTTTAATTTCAGTCCCTGGGGGAAAGAGGCTGACACTTGCTTTGGTCTTCTCTAAACTTCCTCCTTTGGGTTGCGCAGTTCCCATTATATTGCATCCCACTTGCATGGCCATGTGCACTTCGAATATGTAAAAGCATAACCCACAGTTTTTTGAGATTTCTCTCATTCCAGGAACTGGAGTTGATGTGAAGATCCCTACAATTTCTTCTGAAATGGTGCGATGCATGGAAACCTGCGAGGTCATAAAAGCTCTGCAAGGGTAAACATACAGTATGTTAGACATGCTTCTATTATAAACATGATGTGTTTGCAAACAATCAAAAAGGAGGATAACCATATTTTAAGATGCAAATGTGATGTACATAGTTTCGACACGGAACTTGTTTTTTTTTAAAATCACTTTGAGTACTGACTGCTTGAAAAGGGAGGTCAAAACCAATCAAAACAACTGATGATGAGGGTCTAGGAGCAACATGTCGTGCCAAATGGCATTAAAGTTGGCATGCTGCATCTATGGGGTAGGATCACAGGTAAGGGGTAGGGGCAGGGGCACAGCCATCACCTAAGTAATAAAAAAGTGACTACAGATGCATGCATCTCACCTTCTATTAACCCCCTTCGTACCCCCACCCCCAAAAAGCTGCAGCCCAGCTCTTCTGTTCATCGTCCAGCTATGGGTGTGTACAGTACTATTTGCTACACTGTCATCTCCGGCTGCAGCAATATCATGCTTTTAATATTCTGGCTCAAGACCTCAAAATTTCTTCAAAAGCTTGAAGACGAGGGTGTTTCATTCTTCAGGAATCATTCCAGCCCTCCTCTAATACCGAAATAATATGTAGCTCTGAATGAAACAACCTGCTCTTCCAAGGCTGACCAAGTCACCATCTGGCATTTAATTTGATACCTGAAGAACTAATATCTTTTCATAACTGATACCTGTACTCTTGAACGTGATTTCACCCAGATAAATTCATTTTTGAGTCAGTTAAATTAAAATAGCCTATGTTGCTATGTGTTGACTAAATTCTATTCTTTATCGATGGACAAATAATGCAGCCTATTTGCTTTGGGGATTTGCTAATATGGCATTATACTCAGTGTGAAAAGATGGAGAGGTAGAAAACAATAGAAGTCACAAACCTGTACACAAGCATTGCTTTTTCCATCTCAATATTTGAGCGGACTGAGGCAATAGAAGAGTCTAGCAGATTAATAAGGCTAGGTCTTGCTTCCGCACATACATCGACTGCGAATGCGATATATGTTCCTTCTTCGTGTTGTTGATTGGGCTTCAGTTTGGCCTAATGTTACGAACAGACGAACTTGGGGGTTGGTCAGTTTGCGTTAGTTCCCTCCCTTGCTTGATTCGCCATTTGAGATTAACTTTTAAAACAACGTAGGTTTCTTTTCTGACTCTGAGTTTTCTATAACACAGAGAAAATAGCTCTTTGGGAGCTGAGAACCGATCCAATTATTCTTGTTGAAATGTGCCGCTCGTCTGCTAGTGTGTGAGTGTATTGTACGTACATCCACAAATACAGTGATCACAATATAATAACATATTGCGCAATGCATGAAGGTGCATGCGCTTGAACAACGGTTTCATGGATATGCATTACGGTCTGCGTTGTGATTGGTCACCGTGTAATAAGGGGCTCTCTGTTCTTGCATGGAACGTTGGAATTTTTACCTGAAAAATCTTCACCAGCTTTTTTCAACAATAATTAACACGCTAATTAGTGTTTATTTTCAAAAACGGTGCAACGTGGATCATTTGCCTCTACGAAATAAATCTATAATAATAATGAATTTACGTAAAGCCCAAAATCAGCCAAGCTGCCCAATGCGCTTTATAACAAATACAAATAAAATAGTGAAAACGTCAATTCAAACATCATAAACTTAAAGTCTAAACAAATCAAAAAGTTATAAAAAGAAAAGAACAAAAGAAGGAATACAGTTAAAGCGTTAAACTGTTAAGTAAAAGTAACAATTGTGAAAGAAGAAAAAAACACTTAACGAAAGCTTTATAAAATTGATTAGCAGAACACCCAAATCAAACATTAAAAGCAAGTTTAAAATTACAGGTTTTCAAAGCAGTTTTAAAACTAGAAAGTGGAATGGAGACACGCACAGAGATTGGTAAAGTATTACCCAGTCTTGGAGCACAGTGACCCAGAAAATGCTCTATCACCAGTCTTGCATTTTGCTCTTGTTTCACTGAGTAATCCCTGTGATGATGAGCATAGGGATCGGCTATGCATGTTTAGTGTAAGAAGTTGAGAAATACAGTTTGAAGCAAGACCATGCAACGCTTTGAAGGTTAGCAGATTGACCTTGAACTTGATACGATACTCTATTGGAAGCCAGTAAAGTGATTTAAAAAGTGGTGTAACATGATCCCTCTTCTTCATGCACACTATGCGAACAGCACTGTCCTGAACAAGTTCCAGTTTGCGAGTTGAACATTTGGTTAGACCGACAAAAAGACTGTTTACATAATCTAGGCGTTGGTTAATCTAGCTGTGGCATGATGTGTTAAGAATGGACGAAATACTACTTCTATGCTAGTTTTGGTCTGGGAAACTAGGGGAACGGGGACCGCTCAGTCGGTAACAACGCCAACATGACTCAAACTTGGTACATTCATGCCCCATATTAAGAGAAAGAACCCTATTGCCTTTGGTGGAGGTCAAAAGTTATCTGGAGTCACTGGGAGTCAAACACTGAAACCCTTGTTAACACGAAACGTCTAGATAGCAACCTTGGATTAATTTCATACTTAGTATGTTGATGCGTGTTGGTAAGTGAAAGAACCCTATTGTTTTGGTGGAGGTTATAGGTCATTTGGGGTCACCGAAGGTCAAACCTTGTTAACATGATATCTCAAGAGAGGAAGCTTGGATAAATTTCATACTTAGTATGAAGATGCGTTATGGTAAGAGAAAGAAACTTATTGGTTTTGGTGGAAGTCAAAGGTCATCTGTGGTCACTGGAGTCAAACACTGAAACCCTTGTTAACACGAAACGTCTAGATAGAACCTTGGATAAATTTCATACTTAGTATGTTGATGCGTTTTGGTAAGTGAAAGAACCCTATTGTTTTGGTGGAGATTATAGGTCATTTGGGGTCATCGGAGGTCAAACCTTGAAAACCTTGTTAACACGATATCTCCAGGTAGGAAGCATGGATAGATCCTCATACTTTGTATGTGGATACGTTATGGTAAGAGAAAGAACCCTATTGTTTTTAGTGGAGGTCAAAAGTCATCTTGGGTCACTGGGGTCAAACACTGAAAACCTTGTTAACACGATATCTCGAGAAAGGAAACTTGGATCAATTTCATACTTAGTGTGTGGATGCATTATGGTAAGAGAAAGAAAAAGAATTCCCAAGATCAAATATGAACCAAAATTATTTTCCAACATGTTTAGATGGCACTTGATCAGTGATGAAAGATATGGCATTACTGGAACAGAGCATGTATCATCGAAACCTCAATGCATTTTTGCATTCTGGTTTACTCAGGCCAACGTCTCCGGGTCGAATTAATGATTCATCTGCGGATAGGCGTGTGGTGTTGGAAAGGCTTTACCAGTCACGGTGGTGTCGCCAGAATTTTCGAAGTAGAGGGATCTAGGGGAGAGACAACATTTAGCCGGAGGGGCACTTTACCATGAAGGACTGAGCTTAGCTGGAGGCTTCGTGGTTACGCGAAACAGTCCCCTGTAAGCTATGGGGCCCAAGGGCCATTATAAAGCCCTTGATGGGGTACGGGGACAACACTGGGGGTTTTCACAAAATAAAGACCATTGGACTGAAGCATTTAATTCTCCAAATGGTACTGGATTCGCACTTAGCAGATCACAAAAATAAATGAATGAATGAATGGATGGATGGATGGATGCATGGATGGATGCATGTAAGTAGTAAGTGAGTGAGTGAGTGAGTGAGTGAGTGAGTGAGTGAGTGAGGGAGGGAGGGAGGGAGGGAGGGGGGTGGGAGGGAGGGAGGGAGCTAGGGAGGGAGGGAGGAAGGAAGGAAGGAATCAAAGAATGAATGAATGAATGAATGAATAAATAAATAAATAAATAAATAAATAAGAATAAAAATAAAGTCACAGTTTGACCATTTTCCTTAGCCTTACTAACACTAACAATTTAATAACACGGGGGTGAGGGTTTGAGTGGCGACCACCGATAACATGTTAAGATTTGCACTGGGCTAAGAAAATGCACCTACGTTGCTAAACAACAGAGAATTAATGCTGAAACAACTACCTTCCAGATATGTCACTGAGAGGAAGCCTTCGAAGGTGGCATCTACAGCTCAGATCCGGGGCTAGCCCGGACAATTTGCCAACAGTAGACTTTGAATGTAGTTCATTGGTTTTCAGGTGCCTTAAAGTTATAATAATGACAGATATATTTTCAAATTTTCATTATCAATAAATGTAAACAGTATTAATGCCAGCTGAGTCCACCCTTGGTGAACGCCGCTGCAAAGCGAGCAGAAAATCCTCATGTTAAGTATCCACCAAACGTTTCGTGAAAGTGCTTATATTCTTTTTGGAGGTATGGCCACTGTATGATCCCTGGTGTGGTGTTTTTCTCCGCCTCGGCGAGGAAACAGGTGAGCAAAGTCTCCCTTGCAAATTTTAATGCACCGACTATAAAAATAAGTGGGCATTAGCCTATGAGATGAATCTATTTGATTATCCTCTTATTAATTGGAAATGTGTTAAAAAGGCCAACGAAAATATACAGTTTTACAGTTTTCGAACACAAAATCTGACTTAAAGATAGCTGATGTGGGAAAGGTACTGAAGGAAGAAGAGTCCCACAGCCGCAGTAGTTCCATATATATTACAAAAAGGCCTATGTGGTTACCGATGGCTGTGGACTATATCTCCCAATAATTTAAGTGTTTCACATATGGTTCGACAAAGAGATGCCGGTGAAGTGCACCGCAAAACTTCAGTTCTTAGAATATTTTTCGCAATTTTAGCCTCATTATTGACTGATTAAGTGACAGTAGGTCTTCCTGCTCATATCGATATAAAAAACGATGTGTTTGTGCATATTTTTAGGACACGGGTACACATCCAACGTTTGGGAGGGCACGCTCTCCCAAGTGACGCCACACGACTTCATATTAGTGAGGTCGGTTCCTTTTGGAAAATGCCCAATTAAGATTTCAAAATATTCAAAAGTCCCCCTTTGCCATATCTGCTTATGTAAAACGCATTTCTGAATTTCGGAAGGGAGGTCTAGTATTAAGTTCGAGTTTACGACAGGCTCTGCCCTGAAACCGAAGTGGCGCCTATAGCAGTGTATGGTTTGTCACCTTTGTAATCCCCCCCCCCCCCCCCGCGTCTTTTGACTGGATCCGCCAGTGGCTTTCATGCAAGTGCTGAAATCCCTCATTTTATTGACGAAAAGGAGATGCTTCTGCAATGTAAACTGCTCCTGTATACTTATGTACATTTTCCCCCCAAAAGTCCTACCAAAAGTCCTACCAAAAGTCCTGAGGGCGAATGCGAACTCTCGGCCAAGAGGATCTCTCAAGAATTGTCCTGCAGGCTATCTCTCACGGCAGGTGAAATAGTATGCAAGTCACATTTTCTCTATGTCAACATGTTACTGAATCATTGGAATGATAAACACGCAGATGTTTGCAGCTTCATCCATTCAGACAAGGATAACGACGAACGATACTGGACATGAACACGGCAGTGTGACCAGGGAGTTGCTATTTGGAACTCCCTGGTGTGACAGCATACTTCCCATCCCACACAGTTTACAACCTGTTATTATATCACATGAACTGCGTATTGTATTTCCCCGCGGTACCTTTACTTAGGCACTGTTGTCATGACGTCAAGCTCACGACTACGAAGCGGTTCGAAAAGATGTCCAATTCATAATCTCCCACCCACATCACGCGTGACGGTATACGTTTTTGTGGATATATACTGACCCATCAGGTTTGAACTTGATCAGTTTGACGTTAGAGGTCGGAGTTCGAGACAAAGTTATAGTTTGCAACTTCAGGAACACTCATCACCCGCTCACTCTTCAACTCACACACTCTGTCATAATTCTGATGCCTAGCAAAGTACCACATCTCATCTCACTGTACGGCATCAAATGCAGGCAAATGAAATAGTTACCCAACAAGTTAATACCACACTCACAGCAACAGCATCTTGCAGAAAACAACTCTTACCTGAGCGTAATTGTGCACCCTCTGTGTTGTATTGGTGTAGGATACTTGGCACTCCTCCGTCATATTACTGGATACAAATAAATGTCTAATGAAAGTGGAGAACGTTGGAACACTTTTTACATCTTTATTTCCTCGCAGAATTGTCCTTAGAGCATTTTCTAGATAATCAAATGGCTTATCCGTCAACTTTTTCATGTCCTCCTTCCACCATGACTGGGCTTGAAGAGATGTATCTTCGGTTTTGCATTGTGATAAGTAGGAAATGTCTACGAGTTCTTCAGCCATTTTCTTTATATTTGACAGTTTTACTTCAAATGGTTCAATTGTGCTTACACACTTTTTTATCTTTCTATAAAATGCTCTCAATGCAGCCATTGTACAATTTGTGAAATATTTTTCTCTTTCCTGGGATCTTATCATTTCATAAACAATAGCAAGAAAGACAACAGCACCTGCCAAATCTTTCTGCATATTAACAAACTTTTGTAAGGCAGGTTTAACCAAGACTAGCCGATTTGTATCGTTCACCAGATTTTCAAGAGGAGATACAATGCTCAGCCCAGCTCCAGCTACCCCTGCTGCACCAGCTACCCCCCTAGCTGCTAATCCAGCTAGTTCTGACAGCACTATAATTGGAAAAAAGCCTCCTAATGTTGTGCTTGAAGCTCCTGAAGTGACGGCCATTTCCCCCTCTTTCTCTTTTTTTGTACTTCATCACCAACGTCTCGAAGTTGTCGCATCACTTCGGCTCTAAAAATTGTAGGGTCTCCGACACTTTGGATAGACCAACACTGGAGAACAAATAACAAAAACGAAACTTCTTATGGAACATTTCTTGCCCGTATCTTTGGATGGAAATAAATACGACAGAAACGTTTCAATAAATGCTAATGAACTAATACATTAATATAGGAATGAAGGTCAAACACACCAGTGCTTTAAAATATGTTTAAGTTAGTGAATGAAAGAGTGGGGGAGAGAAGATCAGTGGGTCAGTTAGTGAGTCTGTGAGGAAGTGAATCATTCATTTAGTCAGTGAGGTAGATAGTCAGTGAATCAGTGAGTCAGTGAGGAAGCTAGTCATTGAATCTGTGAGTCTGAGTCAGTGAGTTATGTAGTCTGAGTCAGTGAATCATTGAGTCAGGTAGTCAGTGAGTGAAGGAAACAGGCACGTAAGTTAACATTCACACTTACCTTTATGGTTTCGGCCATTTCCTCATAGTTTCGCAGGTACCAATATTTTTGTATCTGCAAAATAAGTCATATTTCTTTATTTCTTTCATGACCGAGAAAACAATTTGGTCGATGTATTAAAAAGGAGTGCAAATTTACATGTAACCTTCAGACATGGACCAGTTTCAAAACTTTGAAACTTTACCATACGTTACCTTATACTCATTGTTTGAGTACGAAAAATAGAGCACACAATTATACTTTACATGGCACCATTTTTGTAGGGGATCTGTACATAACATATTTTCTAAAATTTTGCTCAATGTTTACTTCTATTCAAATTTTGAAACACTTTCACCAAAATCGTGGTAGTGATAAAAAATTCTTGTGGGAGAAACCTATCCCCCAGCTACCAATGAACTGTGTCTTTATGCTTCCCTAGAACATTTTAAAAACTTAGGGGAAGAGCTACTTCGATCCCCAAGATTAGGCCACACTTGTTCAAACTCTAAGATATTGCCAAAAATGTCTTCCAAAATGTGCAATTTATAGGATTTTATGCAAACAAGAATAATTTTTCAAAAAATCTTGGCACCTAATCCCTCCACTCCAGAGCAAAACTGATACATTTTTTAGCTTCCTGACAATTTTTTTTAACTAGAATTTGCAGCTTATAATTTTCATTCTGATATTCTGCTTTCCACAATTTTTGGAGTTAGCCGGTCTTTGTCAACTGCAACTTCAAAGCAAGCTGCGATACACGTCTGTAAAAACCACACATGCATATAACGCTAGCGTTAGCACCATCAGCAGATTGTTTACATTTCAATAGCTTCTCAGAGGAGTTAAATGAAGCCTGCATGTGAGGCACGCGTCGGTGTTTACATTTGCATTGTGTATGAGCAGTAAAGATGAGGATTTTCCTTCGTGGGCAACTGTGGAGGAGATCAGGTTAGGTTATACCAGGGAGTTGTCCAAATAACAACTCCCTGGTTATACAAAGTGGGTGAAAGCTCATGTGCGCAGGTGTTTAGTGCTGTGAGTGGAGAAAAAATAGCACTGTGGTCTATGGAAAGATACAGCTGGCCTGTGTCGCAGCCAAAAATATCCAGTAAAGACAACTTTGGTATCAATGAAGAGAAAACAGTGAGAATAAGACGATTAGAAGAAAAAAGATATCACAAAACCTCCCTTCCCCCTCAAAAAATAAGAGAAATAATAACACAGATAAAACAAGGCAAAACATAAGCAATGGCTTCATCCCATAAGTTTGCATATTAATGAGCCAAAATAACAACTACAAAATCTTAAACTTTTAAACTCTCAATTGATAATTAGTCCTATGTTGAATATCTTCTAAATTGAATTAAAACATGGCTCAAAGTTAAAACTAATTAATTAATACTAATTAACACTGGGTGTGGCTCCTTAAAGGGTTAATTCAACTGCTACTTATACCTCTTCACATTTAACACAGAAGAAAACAAGGCATTTAATGAAAATATTAAACGAGAATTTAACTTTAACGAAGTTTGACCTTGATGTTATGAAGCAATGGTGAGTGAGAGGTAATGTAAGATCCCGTTCGCTCATGCGTGGTCAGTCTTTAAAGTATTAGGCCTCTGTTATCAGACCTGACATACGTCACGCAGTAGATGACTGTCCTCTAATTTAAGCTGTAATTAGCTCAGATGCCACTTAAATTGACTAACACTTTCATAAATATGAAGTATCTGGGTAGAAGAGGAGGGCACATTACCTCTCTCTCATCATTACTTCATAAAACCATGATCAAACTTCGAACAAGGTAAGTTTTCGTTTAATCTTTTCATTTTATTTCGTAATACGTTCGATGCACTGGAGATCATTAAAGCAACTCGTACCCCCGAAATAAACAGGAAACAGCAGATCTCTCCTCCATAAATCTTCTGAATCAGTAACAAACTTGAACTATTTACAGTTAAAGAAGTTGTTACTACAACGCAACACTGTAGTAAAGTATTTACACATGTACGAATTAATGAAGCGATCCCGTATTTGGCGGGGCAGGGCAATATGCACGCTGCAGGATTTAAGGTCCCTAGGATCCGACGTTATAAGTTATAAATAACGACAGCAAGAGTTTTCTTGCAATGGAACAACAACCAATCTGTTTATTGTACAGCTGAAGTTCTCTCTTTCTCAATATAAATGGTGAGCGGTGAATATATACAACATGAAATCACAATTTGTGAAAATATAAGGTCTGGCTTACGATAAGGTTACTACAGAAGCATACAATACGAGGGAACATCTTTTTAGGCAACACACATATGACATACAAACTCAAAATAAATTCAGCTGGTAGGGGGATGTCCTCAACAAACATACGGAACTCAGCTAATGCTGGGAATACACATCCTTCAACCACGAGAAGACCAGGAATTCGTCCTTCCATCCCGACCAACCATGGCGTACTCCCCACATCATCATCTGTAGTCAGTTTACAGGACACCAGCTTACCAGTCTTAAACCATTGTTCAACTATTGAACACATCCACCTGGCAACCTCACCAAGGATAACCCAATAGACTGTAACACAACCCACACTCCATCTAAACCCAAACAATACCCAAATGTCTCATACTCAATATGAAATGTAATGCAAAATGTAAATCTTCATCTCACAGTAATCTCCAGTTAACATACAAAGGTAGAGTCATGAAAAGCAATGATACACCTCAATGTTCTCCTCCATGTAGGCACCTCATATACCCAATAACATCTCAATTCACTCTCTAGAGTACATTAACCACATATAAACATAGATAAGAGGACTTTTCACCTCAGGACAAAAGAGTATTTAGTACATTACCAAGCTTCTCATAAAAACACAATACTGTAGCAGAATAACATAACTTCTCAGATTAACCCTCATTAAGTGACTAACTTCTAAATGACGCAACCCTAGGTACAGTGATAACCATGTAGAGTAAAACTCATTACCACTTCTTACACAATGGACATTATAATATTGATGCAAGTGTACAAAATAATACTCAGGTCAGCCCAATTCTAGCAATTTATATATAGAGGTAAACACTAATAAAACTCAAATGCATGGGTTCTGCAGCTTGTTAGCCATCCCGCTTGACGACCTTTGCCTTCGGCCTAGGCTAAGAAGATACACCTCATTTACCGTCAATGAGAACCCTTTCCCCCAAAGCACTGAACTCAGATACAACCCTAACAGTAACACCATCTGAATACAAAGCACTAAAGATAAGCCCTGATCTCTCACATTGTTCTGCCTCTGCAGACAATAAACAATAGCTCCCATTCATTATCCCCATGACTCAACACTTATATAACAGCTGACTTTGACCAAAACAACATAGCGCCCTCCATGGACCACATGGCCCTAAACAATGAAGTCCCTTAGTTTCAACCCTCACTCCAAATTTGTTCAATTCTCCTAAAACTATTTCTTCAGCATACAAATACATTCATCAAATGACTAAAAATACTTTACACAACATTGAGATAACTTTCCATTCATAAGGGCTTCAATTACTCTAGACATTCTGCAGAATTCTCATTAATCCCACACCAACAGCCTAACACACACAGGATGTCTTTACTGGGTTCAACGGAGGCCTAGCCTTAGCTAAGGCCATAACACACAAAATTTCTAAGTAACGTTACAAATTTGGGACTCTGAATTCCACTTAAAATTACTAACAATCAATTAACTTAACTGATCACCATCTTCTGGATCTTCACTGGTCGCGTATAGAATCTTGACGCGAACGCAGACATCATTAGAGGAATCGCGAAACGCGAAAGTCTGAGCTCAACCGGAGAGGCCTCGGCTACTTGGCAAACCTTCATCACCACAATCGGGCTAGGCTCAACAGCCTACCGGACAGGAACACTGCCTCAGGGACATCTCGTCACCAGTCAGGGTGATTACGTACGGTGTCATGATGAAATGACTTTAACCAGTCCAGATACATTTTGCTGGATACCAAAGGGGTTGTCCCGGCATCTCGGACATCACAGTATCAATTTTTACGATACAAAACGGGATCACGACGACGAATCGCCGGAGACTGCCAACAGGCACATCTGCCAAACACGACGGCTGCATACAGGTCTAACTACACATTCTGCACACACACACATGTCAACGGCATGGAACAAAGGCTTCATTACGTAACAACTCACTTACCCAAGGAACGCCAAACAGGTCAAAATTCCACTTTACTACATTAATAACAGTATACTGCAAGGTTTCTACGCTTCTAGTCTCGAAGAAGTGCTTATTCAAAACTCTGAGACCAATCAGTAGTGGGTTTAATGTAAAATTTGCAGAAGGTTTGTTCTGAACTCCATTCCCCCTGTGAAAGAATATCTGTAACTGGTACGCAACCGGTCAATGCCTTGGACACCGCAGCTGATCTTATAGAATGTGGTTTGAATTTACTGATGTTAACACGAGATTGATACATTACCGTTGGCAGCCATCTTTCTTTAGTATCACGTGACACTTTTGAATGAGGTTTTCGGAAACTGACAAATAAACTGTTTTTTCCCTGTGCGCACTTTAGTTCTCTTGAGGTATTCCACCAAATAAGTATAAATACACAACCTTCCATCCGGAGGATATGCCACAGATTTCAGTGTCATGCCTGTATTGCCAGTTCTGCTATGTTTAAGTAAACCTTTAATAAGAAAGATTATACTGTTACTCTTGATTTCCATATCTCCAACATTCAGCATATGCACAGTCTGTTTGCCTTGGGCAGACATCAGTACCAATAGCATTCATGTTTTCAATATAAGTGCCTTGAGGCCAAGTTTTTTGGCTGGTGACATTTGTCGAAGTCTATTAAGAACTAACTTAACATCCCATGTGTAATCATATCGAGGTAAGGGTGGCCTTAACTTAAAGACTCCTTCAAAAAATCTGAAAATCACTGGATGATTTCTAGTTGAGTACCCATCAAATAAGGTTATTAGTGATGATAGAGCTGCTCTTGCCGTATTAAGGGCACTGTATCTAAAAGTATCAAACAAAGTAGTAAGAAATGCTATGAACCGTCCCGGAGTGATCCATCTTCCATTTAAAACAAAATTCCAACCACCTTCTGATATAAGCATTATATTGTTTTAGGTTGAGTTCCTCCACGACAAGAGAATTTTTTCAGATCTTTCTGATATACCATACGCTTTGACAGATTTCCTGACAACCTGCAACAAAGAGATACATTGAAGTAGGTATGGTTCCTTCGTAGACCGATTTGTCAAGACAAACTTAGTTCTAGGAAGGTCAATTGGATCTTTAATCAACAATACCAATAATCTCGAGTATGTAAGCCATTTATAAACAAATATTGGTAACCAGTTTAATGTAAATGTACCCTGGATCCGCTCTCCAGAAGACGTACCGCCCGACCTGTGCATTCAACCTTGTGACAAACAAGTCCACATCAGGAGCTCCAAAAATTGTGCAAAGACCTTCAAAAATTCCCTTGTCTAACATTCATTCTAACTGATCACTAAATTCTCTGGATTTTCTATCAGCGATTTCGTTTTGATCACCTGGCAGGTAGGTTGCCGTTATCCATATATTTCTATGAATGCACCATTCGCACATCTTTTTTGACATTTCATTACAAGTAGCAGATTTTGTGCCCTCCCCCATGTTATTAATATATGCTACAGCAGTAACATTTTCAAGCCGAAATAGTACATGGCAGCTCTTTGTACTTGAACAAAATGCTTGTCGGGTCAGAAAAGCAGCCTTCATTTCCAACTCCAATTTGTTTTTTGTCGTTGGTCGCGCCTCAGGCTAAACCTGATGCATCACTTGGAAGACCCACTGTGTAACTACGTCTATGAATGTAGTTTGCAGCAGTATCAACATGGTAGATCCATCATTCTAATTCTTCTTTTGCTCTTATAGGATAATGCCATGTACTTATCAAAATGGCCACTTTCCTTTTTTTAGAGATATTTTCTTTTCGTTTTCTAGAAGTGGGCCATACTGCACTGCCGGAAAGGCTGCTACCCACGTTTCAATCAAAGCTGCCACTTCTCGAATTGTGAAAGTTTTTTCCCTTTAAGAAGCTTATGACAGTCTCGCTGGATTTCATAATTTTTTGCTGGGGTCAATCTGACTTGCACTGTTGAAGAATTTAAAACGAGTCCTAAATTTTTTTTCTTTTGTAGGAGCAAATACAGACTTCTCTGGATGAATGATGAATCCCAGATCTGACAATGCTTGTGCTGTTTTGGCAACAGCTTCTTCAGCTTATTGCCTTATTCTGGCTGTTACCAAGGTATCAACAACGTATGCAACTAATGTGATCCCCATCAGCCTAATAGAGGCAAAAGGTGCTTTAAGTAGTCTTGTTAAAAGCCGTGGCCCTGATATGAACCCGCTCGGTAAAGCTTTGTACTGCCATTCTTTGTCCCTCCCTAAATATTTTCTATTATCAAATGCTATTGGAACCGAGTAATATGCATTTCTTAGGTCTACTGATGACATATAGCAGTCTTGGTTGAAAAATTTACCACTTTTTTTAAACAGTGTCCATTTTAATATGGCAATATTTAATGCTTTCATTCTGTAATGGTCTGTTCTTTAATCTCCCAGAGTCTACGTTACATCCTCTCCAAAGAATTCAGAACCTTACTGCTAAATTAATTCTCGGTCGTTCCAAATTTGACAGTGCCTCTAAAGCTTTGAGAGAACTACATATCCTGCCTATCAAAGCTCGTATTGAGTATAAGATTCTCCTTCTTGTGTTTAAATGTCTTCACAGTTTAGCTCCAGCTTATTTATCCGTGTTGCTTGAATTAAAATCCTCCCATTATTCTACACGATCCTCGGAGGGCTTACTTCTCAAAGTTCCCTTTACTAGTCGCAAATCCTTTGCGGATCGTGCTTTTAGCGTCGCTGGCCCTAAGCTTTGGAATGCCCTACCGATCGATATTAGACAGTCTTCGACCATTGTTTCTTTTAAAGGTGCTTTAAAAACTTATCTTTTCAATAGATCGTTTTCTTGACTCTTGTTTTTGTACAGCGCCATTGAGTGTGGTTACACAGGAATGTGCGCTATATTAAGTTTTTCAACCTTAACCTTAACCTTTCATTAAGTTCTGCAAAATAGAGGATCATTCTATAACCCCATCTTTCTTCGGACTCGCGAAAATATTCGAAATGAATCGTCCCATGAAGTTGAGGTGTTTCGATGAAAACCTTTTCTAATAATCTCTGAATTTCTTTATAATTAGCTTCTGCCTTTATGTGATTCATTGCATATGGAAAGAGTTCTTTCACCTGAGTTAGTGTCTCATAATTAACTCCAGCCTGTAGCCTGAGAGCACTTAAAATATGCTTGTCTAACGTAATTACTTTCCAATTGTGTACAAAATGTTGTAAACGACCTCCTATTTTGTTAGCATCCACAATTAGTCGTGGAAAAATATTGGGTAAGTTACTTACTCCACATAGGTCATTTTCTAGGACCTTGACTCTCTTCTGCTGATTGGTTGTCTGTTTGTTCTCACTTTGGGATCTCGCAGTAAGGGTTTGTTCCCTGTGCTTTGTCGGGGGTGGGGGTAAGGAAGGCCTCTGAGTCTGGGAAGACAAGTGTTTCGGCCTGGTTTGCCAGCCTGCAATTCGGTAGAGTTGACTCGCAGCAAAGTCATAGAGCCAGCTTCTCATCCTGGAAGCGTTGGAAACGTTGGCTAAACGTAGCGCGTGACATCTTTACCACAGGTACAGCTTTTTGTTGTTCATCCAGTTCTTTGACAGTTTTAGGGGGATTTTCTCCAAATAACCACTGAGTGGTTTTGATCTTCTGCTTAGAAAACTGAGAGTGGCGTTGATTTAGGTCTGGTTTGGTGAGTTCTTTCCCCAACTAACATATTAAGTTCAAACAATGAATTAGAGCACAGAGCAATTGCATCCTCTTTACATTCAGAGAGGTTTTTCTCCTCACATGTGCTAAGAAATGCTACAAGTACTTTCACCAAGGGTTTCTGGCACCTTTGTATCTTAAGGTCGTCCAGGGACCTTGTTTTCGCACTACGATTGTCCTATGTCAAAGGATTGACTTTTGCCACCTGTAGTGCTTCACAGTTTTTGGGCTGAAAATACTTCTGATAAGTTTCTGGTAATTGTTTTTCTTCCACCTTCTTTGCTCCTACCCTCACTCTCGACTAGGGAAGATTGTCACTTCGTCTATTACTTCTCCTTCGTCAGTGCCACTCACATCCGCGTCGGTAAAATCAGTATTTTGTTGCTGTTGCTTGTCATAATCCATGCTATTTATAAGTTCTTCTAACAAATTTTCTAGCCTATCCAACCTTTTGCTGGTCTCGTCTGTGAGAAGGTTGCAACTGCTACTGCTAGAAGACGATCCTACAGCGTTTTTATCGTGACGAACTTTCCCCCCGACATTTTCCCCTTCAAAGGTTTCTTAACCTTCTTCGAGCTCTCGCCAACGGTGGGGCTGTCTCTTGCCTTCTCAGTAGTGTCTTGCGCATTGCTGCTACTATTTGGTATGGTAGGCCTAATCACGTTAGGCGTAGGGCTAGGCTTCCCTCCGGCGTTCGTGGAACTGGCCTTCTGTATGTTACATGCCTGACCAGGGGGTGTAGTCTCCGCGCTCGCACCGTAAAATTCATTGGTCTGATTTTCCGACATCGTGGTTTGTCAAGATCAGAGAGTGGTAGTAAAAGGAAATAAATTCCAAACAAATCAAGATTTTCTCCGTTGTTAGAACAACTGACCACGTCTTCTCGGAGCAAACGAACCGACCACGCATGCGCAAAGGAGATCTCACATTACATCGAACGTATATCGAAATAAAAATAGCCTCAAATAGCAAGAAAATTGCTTGTCACGTGAATTTGTGCTTTTTTAGGGGTCGCCGTATGGATTTTTTCAGTGTGATACTCCTCTATGTGGACACAATCACTACGAACATACAAAACATTCTTCATCTGTCGCGCAGTTATTTTGACTATTACATGAAATGGAAATGTTGACCATTACCCCGATTTCACCAACTTAACCGTGTTCCAGTATGAATAATCAGCCCATTTGAGGCAAAGGGGGAGTTTTCATCACAAAGGAAGATAAGACGTTACGCATTTCTATCGATATTCTTAATAGTTAGTCGAGCACATTGTGTAATCAGTCTTAAAAGAGTCCCAGAGTGGCTACGCAGTGTAATCCTGGCGCTGACTCCACGACCATCCATAATCGAAACTCCCCGCTTGTTTAACACGCTCAATCTGCCCCTTCCGTTCGTTCTAACGTGTCAGCTTTATCTACGCAAGCGCAAAAGCCTAAATCTGGGGTAGAAGCATCTTACAACGTCTGTAGCCTACTTGGAAGATACGTTTCTGTGATTAAAGATACGTTGGCAGCAGAACACAAATCAAGTGGTGCAATATTGGGCGTTTCACCGTCGTTTCATACCATCTTCAGTGGTTTTGACCTGTAAATGCCTGAAGTACAAACCGTCTAGTTCAACCTTGAATTTGGTGAATCCACAGAAAGTTGACTTGTGCTCCATGAAAATTTTAATTTTGCGACATAAAGCCATGATCTATAAACTACCCTTGAGGTGGATTTCCTTGCTGCATAGGTATTGAAACTTATTCCATCCATGGAAGTACTACCTCCGAGGTACTAAGTACTCCCATGCTTATTCTGTTAGAGTGGAACATAGTACTATCGTTTCCGCTTCAGCATGTCAACTATGTTCTCATGTTACTTATGGTTCGTAAGACAATCGTATCTGATGTTGATTCATTAACGAAAATGCACCGGACAGTTCAGAAACAGTCCGAGACTATGATCCTGTATACAAAATGAAAGTTCTGGACTAGACATTTTAAGTTTGTACCAAATTGGCATTCACTCCTTGTCCAAGAGTAAGCTGTAAACGCTTTCTCGTGACTGGACAAAAACTTTCTTACCTTTTTACGGTATACGATGGCCACAACTAGTCCCACGAAAACTGCTAAGAATAGGATGGAGGCTATTACCGCCATTATCAGTGCTACCGTCCGCCCTGATGTCGAAGAACCATCTGAAAAAGCTGTAAACATGAGTGTAGGAACAGTTAAGTAGGACAAATAATATACTCTCCATGAACGTAAAACTGTTTGATGTGATAGGCAGACAGACAGACAGACAGACATATATATATATATATATATATATATATACATACATATATGAGTGATTCAAAGTTGTATGGAATAGTCGCATGAAGACCTTAGGCCATTGTTCCTCTAACATAGGCACTTGCCTTATACTGAAAGAGGATATTTATATGCGTTATATTAATACAGCGTTAATTCACTCATATATATATATATATATATATATATATATATATATATATATATATATATATCTATATATATATATATATATATATATATATATATATATATATATATATATATATATATATATATAAACTGAAGAATGGTGGGATGCGGACAAAGTGGGATTCTTCAGTTTCTATATTTAGAAGTCGCAACGTCACATCTACACTTCCGTATATATATATATATATATATATATATATATATATATATATATATATGTATGGTTAGTCTACAGTCTGAACTCCCCTCTCTGCAAGACCTTTACTGGCGCTGTCTGAATATGCTCTACATTATTACTGGCTAAGAAATACGAAAACTCTTCAGACACAAACTATGTTCCATTATCACTGACTGTTGATTCAGGTATCCCATGAGTTGCAAATAACCTTCTCAAGGCAACTATAGTTGAGGCAGCAGTTGCCTTAGTAACACGAATTGCCTTATCAACTTACTGTATGCATCCACTACAATAAGTACATCTTGGTTCTGCACACAAGCATAGTCAATGCGCAATCTAATCTAGGGCCCCTCTGGGAATTCCCAAGGGCGGATGGGTGCAGCCTGTGGCTAACTGACTTTCTTGGCAAACCTCACATTGACGACACTCCTTTTTCAGGTCTTTGTCTATTGCTGGCCTCCAAATATAAGATTTAGCAAGAGCCTTCATTTTGACTATACCTGGGTGAGATGCGTGTAGTTCTGCGACCAACCTTGACCGTAATTGCTAGTCATTGGGGACTATCACTCTGAGACCCCATTAAAGGACACCATCCTCAATACTTAACTCTTCTTTTTTACAAAATGGTTTGAATTCATCACCTAGATCTGTACTCCTTTGCCACCCTGTCAAAATATATTGTCTTACTCTAGCTAGAACTGGGTCTTTGTCAGTTAGAATCTTAATTTCTTGTAATTCCACTGGGCGATGTGCAATATCTTCCACCAACAACTTCACCTGTTCTTTAGACTCTGGAAATAAATCATCATATCCCCATTCTACCTCTTGATCACTGTTCATGGGCAGCCGGGATAAGGCGTCTGCATTTCCACGTGCACTCCCCTTTTTGTTTACTATTTTGAACTGGTAGGCAGACAGCATTATTTACCACCTAAGCATTCTTGCTGATGCCATTGGGCTAATTGCTTTCTCACGCCCAAACAACCCAAGAAGGGGTTCATGATCAGTTACTATTGTGAATTCTCGCCCTTGCAGGTATTTGTGAAACTTCTTTAGACCAAAAATCACTGACAACCCTTCCTTTTCATACTGAGCATAATTACATTCACTTTTTGACATCATTCTGGATGCAAATGCTATTGGTCTTTTAGTGCCATCTGGCCTAATATGACTTATAACAGCTCCAACACCATAAGAGCTAGCATCTGTTTGCAAAAGTATTGGTCTTGAGGGGTCAAAGCGTACTAACAAAGTATCACTATGCAACAATTTCTTAGATTCCTGAAAAGCTTTCTCCTGACCAGGACCCCACTCAAACTTTGGATCAGGTTCATATGAACTCCTCCTTTCGCCCTTATTTTGCTTTCCTGAATTACCAGATGAAAATTCCTTTTGCAACAGCTGGTTCAGGGAGACTAACTTTGGGACAAATTGGGTATAAATTTGCGATAATAACCCAGAAGCCAGAGGTATGCTTGTAATTTCTTTTGATTTTGAGGGCAGGGGTTTGCTGGATATCCCCAAGCTTGTGCTCTAGAGGGCACAATCCCTCTTTATCAAGCTGATGTCCCAAGTACACGACTGAATCTTTGAAGAATTGACATTTGCTTTTCTTCAATTTCAGCTCATTTGCCTCAAGCCTCTCAAGAACCTTGTTTAGACAATCAAGATGTTCTTCATTTGTTTTGCCACTGACAATGGTATCATCCAAATATGGCTTACACGTTGGAATATCTCCCAAGAGTGATTCCATGGTCCTATGAAAACCTGCGGGTGCCGACGCAATTCCAAAGGGTAACCTTTTGTATTGGTACAATCCCCTATGTGTGTTTATGGTTGTGTACTTGCGGGCAGATTCATTCAATTCTATTTGGTAGTTGCATGTGACATATCTAATTTTATAAATTAATGCCCTCCCTGCAATTCTTGTAGTAAATCCTCCAGGATTGGAATGGGGTAATGCTCCACCTGAGCACTTCATTTGCTGTAAGCTTGTAATTCCCACAGATTCCTACTTTACCATCTGTTTTTGGAACCACAACTACTGGGCATGCATATTCTGAAAATGAGACCTGCTCTGTGAATCCTTGACTCTCCAACTCTGTCAGACATTTATCTACCTTTTGACGCTTTGCATATGATACAGGTGCTGCTTTAAGAAATATTTAATCTTCTGTGGTGGGGTGCACCTTAGCTTGATAACCCACCAATTTACCTGTAACAGTGGATTCAAAAACCTTTTCATGTTTTACCAGAATAGCTTCTAATTTTTCCTGGAATTCTTTGCTGACTGGCTCAGTTAAGTGTACTTCTCTTACGGAATTAGACTGAGGGTCTGGAATATTCAATCCAATTCCAAACTCCTCCATCCAATCTCTTCCTAAAAGATTGGCTCACTCTTGTACCACTAACATGGTCAAGGGCTTTGTTTGACCTTGCCAACTCATATTTACCCTTGCTTCACCAACGATTGGAACAGGGCTACTGGTATATGTCTTCAGGTTCACATCAGATTTTGATAATTTACTCCCTGAACTTATAGCTTTGTAACACGGCTTTGACATAAGTGACCAGGGGCTACCTGTGTCTATCTGAAAAGTTACCTGTCTTTTGTTAACTTGTAACTCAACATGGAATGGTTGGTTTTTGTCCAACGTATTAACCTTGCTCTCTTTAAGATGATTTTTAATAAAAAAAATGCTATTTTTGATGGTCAATTTGGCTTCCTGCCTGGAAAATCAGCTTCTCAAGCTCTAGTTTACCTTTCTCACTCACTTACTGATGCATTTGAACAGAGGCATTACAACAATGGTACTTTCTAAGATCTATCTAAGGCTTTCTACACTTTGGACCACGAAATTCTATTAAGTAAACTAAGCAATTACGGTATGGGGGGGGGGGGGTTGCTCATACATGGCTACGTAATTATCTCTATAATCGCTATCAATTTGTCAGTAACAATAATCACTATTCAATGCGTAAAAATGTTCTGTGTGGGGTTCCCCAGGGTTCCATTCTTGGTCCTCTTCTGTTTTCAATGTAAAGTATGTATGTATGTTTTTAATGTATGTTATGAAACTTACAGTGATTACTTATGCTGATGACACAAATCTCTTTTATTCTGATGACGATTCTGCTAATATTATTTCTACTGTTGTGCAAGAGTTAAAAAATATTTGTCTGTGGTTCCAGGTTAATAAGCTTTTTCTTAATGTAACAAAAACCTGTTCGGTGATGTTTTCTTCCCGTGGTAAAATTGTGCCCCAGAGTGTCAAGGTATTGTAATTAAGAACGATTTCATGCCATTTTCATCGCATGCTAAGTTTTTAGGCATTCTTGTAGGTAAGCATTTAAGTTGGGAATCTCATGTTGATTACATTTCAAGTAAGATATGCCGAGAACTAGGTATATTGAACAAACTAAGACACCGCTGTCATAAAGATGATTGTCAGTCGGCCATATCTTTTGATCACTGTTTATTGATGGCGCTATTCTCTTTTACATGAATACATACATTCATGACATCCCTCTTCTTCTAATCAAATGTTCAAAATTTCATAGAAGCTTACAAAAGCAACAAGAAAATTGAAAACCTTGATGTTATATGAAAGATGCATCACATCAACTTTAAAAGTTAACTCTTCTGTAAAAATAGCACCGCTTAGCACTAAATAAAAATGATATCACCGATAGTATGAGATAATTAGTTAACACTCTTCAATGTATCTTTGTACTTTCTTAATCAGCCTGCCACTGGATGTTCTACTACTATCACTTGTCTTTACAACCGTTTCTTGTTGGTCAGCAGACTTGTATGTATATCCAGAGGAGTTTCCTTCTATGGATACATTTGTCATATCAGGCAGATCTTCGTAAGTTTTCAGAAGATCATTTCTATTTCTCCTATATTCACCAGATGGAGTTTGTATATGATAAGATCTAGGATGCTCTGACTTTTCTTTCACAACACCTGGTTCCCATTTTCCATCTTGTCTCACTCTTATCAAATCTCCCCTATCAAGAGACTTTAAATCTCTTGCAGACCTGTCATGGTACATTTTTGGCTTTTGTTGCCTATGTTTTAGATGTTGTTCAACACTAGTACTGTAACCTTTCGGTTTCAGTAACTCATGTGACACTGGCAAAATTGACTTTAAACGTCTACCCATAAGTAACTGAGCTGGACTTTCTAGTTGTCCATCTATGGGTGTGTTCCTGTATTCTTAAAGACTTAGATAAGGATCTCCATGACTTTGCACTGCTTTTTTGATAAGATTCTTTACCGTTTGAACAGCTCTTTCAGACATTCCATTTGATTTTGGATAACCTGGACTAGATGTAACATGTTCAAAGTCCCATTCTACTGAAAACTGTTTGAACAATGAGCTACTGTATTGAGGACCATTATCAGATACTAAAATTTCTGGCGACCCATGTCTTGCAAATATGCTTTTCATGTGTTTAATCACACAGTTACTGGTTGTTTGCTCCAAATGGCATACTTCAACATACTTTGAATAATAATCAATGACCAGTAGGTAGTTTTTTCCTTCAAGGTGGAACAGATCAGTACCTATTCTTTGCCATGGCCTTATAGGAACTGGATGCGGTTTCAATGATATTTTTGGTATTTGCTTTCATGTTTTTTAGACAAACTGAGCACCTTAATATGTAATCTTCAATTTGTTTAGCCATTCTAGGCCAAAACAATATTTCTCTTGCTCTACTCTTGCATTTTGCAACACCCAAATGACTACTATGAATTTTCATCATCATTTCTGCTCTTAGGTCTTTAGGTACAACTATTTGTGAACCTTTAAACAACAAGTCACCAGCTGTGTAAATTTCATCTCTGAAATCCCAATATTCTCTGATTTCATCAGGTACTTCACTTTTGTTTTCTGGCCAACCCTTCTCCACTACTTTTCTTAAGATTTTTAAAGTCTGATCTGTATTTGTACACTCAACAAATTGTTGTCTTCTTCTTTCACTCACAGGCAAATTTGTCATAAGTTATGACAGAACTTACTGTGTATACGTATATCAGCAAGTTAACTTTTGGAAAGGTAGAATATCTAGCCCGAAGGGATAAATAACTGAAGTGTTACTACTTACATGAAAAGTTTCCTTCTTTGGAACCTTAACCGGCCACACTTACAGTTATGCTATCATTTACTCCTAAGCTTTCATTCATTATTCTAAGACGTTATTTTTGTACTTATTCAAAGCATTTTGTAAAGTTCGTAGTGACCACAGGCCTACAGGTTTGAGGGATTTGAAAACATGTATGTACCTTTTTGTAGTTCCGAAAGTATGGTTAAGAGTATCAATTTATAGCCAGTGTTCACTTGGTACTATATGCCCCGCTCATTAGTCGTTTCGGCGCGGTTTAGATATTAATTGAAGTGTAAGACTGTGCAATTGTTCACAAGTTAATGTATGCAGGAGTCTCATAAAATGAATGTTCACGACTTCACGTTTAGAAATACTTTTTTGTTCTATCTCTTTATTTGCAAATTCAGTATTGTTTTAATTTTTTTTTCAATATGATACAATATTACTACATTGCAGTACATTACATAAGGAAAAATAAACAAAAACCATGAATGCTGTGTAACCTTACCTATATACATAGAGCATCCTAAATGAAAAAAGATGACTGTGAGTGAAATTAACTAATATTTTTCCAGGTAACAGAACAACGATCTATATTCATGTTCCTTTTTTGCATGGTTATGCTTTTTCAAAATAAAAAATTCATCTTCAGTACTAAACTTAAACTTGTAATAAAATGTCGTTTCATCTGGTATTGTACTGTTTTGTTTGCAAGAATAAATAAAGTACTTTGCATAAAAGATGAAAAATTGATGATACTCTTCTTCTTTTCTGTGTACGCAAAGTGAACACTTGTTTCATTTAAATTCAGTTTTCTCTAAAACAAGCTGAACAAATTTCCTCCCAAAACCTCCTTACTTTAGGAAAAAACCAAAAGAGATGTTCTAGCGTTTCATTCTCTACTTCTCAAAAAGAACAAAAAAGGGAGTCTTTGATCTTGATACGGAATAAAAATTCATTGATGCCAATAATTCTATGAAGGTACCGAAACTGAAAATACTGAACTTTGGTGTCCCGAACAACAACAAATGGTGTAGTAAAATGAATTTCCGATTTAAGGTATTACCTGGAAAACTATTTTCCCATTTTACCAAGGCTATAGGTTTGAACACGTTATGTGAAAATATAGATTTGTTCACAAATTTTGAAAGGCAAAGGAGGGCCACTACACCCATAACTTGGCCATTCGTTCCCTGAATCGCAAACCCAAAAAGAATTTATGCAATCCAACCAATAATTTTCAAAGCTTTATCTGACATAGGCTAGGCCTACGTACAGTAGTAGGCCTAGGCTATTTGTCAAGCGTACAGAAGGTCCTGAAGTGGTGGTTTGCAAGTTGCAACTTGAAATGTGCACAAAAATTGCACAGAGGCCAAAAGCTGATACAAGGACCCCTGAAACTTAATGGAAAAAGCTGTTAGGCCAAAATGAGAAAGAAAAATTTAAAAAAAGTTCCATTAAGCATAAGGTGGACGTTGGCCACAAGCACTTAAATGTTTGAATCTAGGCCCGTACTGGAAAGGTTGTAAGCTGTTTGTCACAGAATTATGTCATGCCCACGAGAGACCACACCACACCAACTTATTTATACTCCAGTGTCAGAAAGAATAAACCTCACTGTGCACGTTTGTTACTACTGTTTGTGCTGTGTATTTCAAGGTGAAGGCTAACGTTTACAGGGTTATGCCACAAAGTCTGTCCTTGATGTGCACCACACCAGTATGGCAAAGTTTATTGGATTTGACGATCATGCCATAGGCTAAAATGTTTGGCGCACAGTTTCATACTCCACAGATCTGCGTGGAAACTGCCGAACTTTCCAGTATGACAGAGCTAGGCTAGAGACAAGATTTTTCTGTTTTCTAAAAGTCAAATTCCATTTTTTAATGTCATTTTCCCATTACTTCCATTGAAATATTGTAGTACCCAAACATCAAATTCGGTTTTCTAATTTTACAAAACAGAAAACGACTTCTTTTTCTTCTTGAAAACACTCCAATGCGCCCGATCAAGGCATTCGATGGAGGACTCTACTCTAGGACTCTACTCAAGGCCTAACTACAGTACTGTTTACTTTACATCTAAGTGCCATGATTGTCTTTCAAAGTGGTCCACACGTGTCAAAATTTAAGGACACAGTGTGGACTATGGTGATACGCTAGGTAGTGGGTAGACGTATATTGTACCACAAAGCTACCCCCATAATCATATGCTAAAGGACTGATCTGTTCTACAGTATATACAGTACCGGTACCTTGTTTTGTAGGTCCAGGCCTATGAAGTTAGCCTATACAGTAGATTGTACAGTAAGTTAGCTCTCTAATGCCAGGCCTATGCTGACTTGTACAGTATATGACAATTGTTTTCTCAGTGCAAGGCTGCAAACTGTGTATTGTATTATGGATCTTTCTTGGAGGTGCGCAAGTTTTTTTTTTTTTAATTTGGAGCCCTTGGTCAAAAGTAAGCGTAGTTGGAAAAAAATGATAAAGTCTGGTGTGAGATTAAAGAGCCTTTAAAGGCATCTTCATTCATTGTCTGGTACCGCCCCCTGTGGGCTGGGGGCTGTAGAATATAATGCCCACAGTATTCCCCGCCTGTCGTAAGAGGCGACTAAAGGGGGAAGACTTTACCGTTTTTGAACATAGGCATAGGCGGGGGTCGAGGGGGGCTGCAGCCCCCTGACGAGATAAATTTTCTGAAACGTCAGGCACTATTTCCTCATAATTCAGGCAATTCGGGCAATTTTGTGCTATTTTTTGGGCATTGTAGTCACATATGAGTTGCATTTTCGGGCAAGTCACTATATACAGCCCTCTCAAATTAAATTATGCTCCTGCACCTAGTATTTGAAACCAAGCTTGAACTTAAACCGTAGTTAAGACCGTACTTAAACTTTGCCTTTTTAACTACAGTAGTTGACACTATATAACACATTCGTGTTGGTGTGTCGTTAAAGCTTACCTAACTAACTGAATTTGCTCAGGGTATCAGATATCCTGCGCTGTGTATAAGAAACAAGGCTAATGGTAGTGACCTACCAACATCATTAATATCCGTTAGTTCTATAACTGATATCCAGTATTTTAATTCTCAATATCAGCAAATATGTGTACTGATATTTTAGTTTTTCCACACTTGAGGCCTACAAATTCTTGTTTTACTGCACTTGTATATATTAGAATATAATATTAGATGTACATTGGTACTGTACTTACTGTTGTTTATCCCTTTCCCTTCTCATCCCCAGGTAGACTACTGTCCTGTACTTCCCAAAAAATTGGAAATGGGCCTACAGTATACAGCAAAAGCTTTGATCAAAGAATTACCTTCTCAGTAAAGACTCAGAGACAGAGAAGGAGCTTCATCATAAAGAGACGTATGTGATGTGTAGGCTGCGTTATTAATATATATTTTGTTTTCCCAATTCTAGATGGTGGGGTACTGTACATACAGTAGAATTAGATACAGTAATGTGGTCGATTGTTCGTGGAAAAGGCATTGCTAAGTACCAAAATTTATGTCAATTTTACAAACCTACATTACGCTTTCTTCATAAATTTATATTTTGGCTTGTACAATACCAATAGTTCACAAGGCAAAAGGATGTTTCGAAATTTGATATTGTGCATACTGATTGTTAAAATAAACTACTTGGGCATGTAAAAAATTCGGGGACATAAAGGAAGCCATGCTATAGGCTACTGTACATGAATTACGATAACTTGCTGGGTATGGTAGAGTACAGGTATACAAATTCTGCAAATTGAAATGACTGCAACAATAAGTTGAAAGATTGTAACCTGTGTAGTACTAGCTTCTTTTTACAAATGGCTTTAAGAAAAGTGAGCATGAATAATTTACTGTACTTGAAAAAGTGGGGTTAAAGTAGGTGTGTGTTTGGTTGGATGCAGGCCTGTAGCCAAGGGGCCCAAGGGGGCAAAGTTATCTTTGGCAAATTTTTGGCCCCCTAGAAGATCAAAAATTACAGTAGTGTCATTTGCCTCAATGCATTTTAGTATGTTTTGCCGCCTGAAAAATGTTTTTGCCCCCCTAGAATCTTTTTCACCCCCTTCAGTACCTTGTCTGGATACAGGCCTGGGTGGATGGAGAGAGTTTCGCAAAGACTTATGAAATCCGGTAAAGTACATCAACTTCTAAGTTTAACAGAGATGTACTGTCTAGCTCAGTATATGTAGTACAGTATTAAAGACAGTTAAAGTTGTACTGCTTTTACAGCACACTTTAGGGTCCCTATTTGCTTCTAAGTTTTCCGAGAATTAAGTTACATTTAACGGTAACCTCAACCTTTATTACATCTATTTTTCTTTAGGAAGCTGAGATTTGTGGAAGAAGAGGGAAGAATTACACATTCAGAGTGCCTGTAGGGAAGGATAAAATATGAGGGGCAGACTGGAAAGATTACAGCAGTCCATGAAACCTACAGATGGGAATTTTCCTCACAAGGTGCAAATACGTAACAAGTAGGTTTATTGCTGTTGAACATAGTGTACAAGAATATTAGTTTCTTGTCAGCTTGAGTTAGAATAAACTACGTCATAGTCTGCTATGGCATCAGTGTGTGCATACTGTTTGGAATTTGATGTGGTTTGATCAGTTTTTCTTCTAAGTTAAATCTTTAGTATACTGAACCTCCCTTTGCCACCTATTTTAAAAGTAGTCCGTCCTTGCCCAGCCTACGCTGTAAGCCAATTTACTCTCTTGGCATGACCAAGTTGTGTGCATAACTACATGTGTACACCATATTTATGAAAATTGCTTTACTGTAGATACCTTAGATATTTTCTTTCAAATTTTAAACACAGAATTTAAACTCCTGTTTTATGTGTTTCCCAGTTCAATACAGCTTTCTGGACATCCAAAATCATCCAGAAGGAGTATCATTTCTTACTGGAAAGTACAGTATTTTAAACAACTTACTTTCTGATACAAGCTGTGTACAGTAGTTTGTAAAAAGAATCGTTCGTATGCATAGAAGTGGTTGCGTAGTACAGTATTATATATGTGCCTAATGTGACAAGACTACAAAAAATGGGGCATATAATGTAGGCGCAGGGTGAAAATAGTGTGGAATACTGTACCTCCCTTGAATTCAAAATTTTACTTCTTAAGCTCATACACACCTACAGAGATGTTGCCAGTGATGTCAAAGGATGCGTCATTGCTTTACTGTGAGGCACAGCACATGCAAAGTAGAAGTGTTTACTTTACAGTACACATGCACATTAGGACCTGAGATACTACAGTATTGTAGACATGTTGGTGAAACACCTTGACACCTCTATGTATGTACGTATGTACGTATGTGCGTGTGTGCGTGTGTGCGTATGTGCGTATGTGCGTATGTGCGTATGTACGTATGTACGTATGTATGTATGTATGTATGTTTGTATTAGTGACACTGCTTGTTAACACGGTATCTCAAGAAGGAAAACTGACAGTTCTCAAACTTGGTACATAGATGCCCCATATTGAGAGGAAGAACCCTGTTGTTTTTGATGGAGGTCAAATTTCATCTGGGGTTGCTGGGGTTCAAAACCTGAAAACCTTTTTAACAAGATACTTCAAGGTAGGAAGCTTGGATAGATTTCATACTCAGTATGTAGATGCGTTATGGTAAAAGGAAGAACCCTATTGTTTTGTTAGGGATTATAGGTCACCTGTGGTCACGGGGAGTAAAACTCTGAAAACCTTGTATACATCATATGTTGATTTAGGAAGCTTGGATAAGTTTCATTTTTAGTATTCAGATGTAGGCCTATTATGGTCAGACTAAGTACACCTGAAGTCACCAGGGGTAAAGCACTGAAAACCGAACTTTTTATCGGGGGTTACCAGAGGTCAAAAAGGAAAATTTCCCAAGAGTTCCCAAGATCTTTTACTGGGGTTTCCAGGGGTCAGAATGCAAAATATCCCAAGAATTCTCAAAATCAAATATGAACTGTTCAAAACAAAACCATATTTTTTCAACACCTTAAGATGGCATTAGTGATCAGGGCTGGAAACAGGAAACTATTATTCAAGCCCATAAACCTACTGTGGGGGGGGGGGGGGTTTGCATATTGAGAACTTCTACATCGGCCTGCTTCTACAGTACAAGGATGCATGTGCAGGTGACCAGCCTGCTTTACTGTGTAAGTCAATGAGACAGTAATTAGTGGTAAGCAACCTACAGTATACAGTTTGCCCTGGGAAGAGTGTTTGCTCTGTGAGCATTCTCTCATTAACCTTTCATCTATCTAGAAACAGCTGGTTTCATTACTTATGATGTCTGTTTTAAAAACTGAGCTGCGGCTTGTACAATTAAAGCAATATACTGACTGTGTGTTTTTTTTTTTCATTAACAGTAAGAATCCAGGTTGAAAAAATTGTTTTCCGTGGGAGTCAGAGAAGTTAATGGCATATCAGAGACACAGACCATCACTTGGATAGACTGTCATGACATGAAGTTTCCAGAAAACTTCATATTGTTAACCATCGGTGATCTGCTGATCCTTAGCACCAGTCAGACTTGACCAGGATCCAGAAATGCTGACCACCAGTATGCCCAGAAAGTGTGATTTTCCCACTCGCCGGCACTGATTGCGAATATACCAAGTTCACAATTTCAAATTGTAGTTTCTTTCCTCCTGGGATGTGTACATTTTTCTTGCCCAGCATGTTGTCCATCTCACTAAGACACTCATCATCACTTTGTTTTCATGTAGAGCTAAGGAGTTACCACCATGTTACCTAGGAAGGTATAACTCTGGTGTATTTTGTGGAAGAAAACTTGTCATATTTGGGAAGAGAGGCAGTTTCTCCAACCTATTTGGTGTGTAGGATAACCTGAGCCACAGCTTATATATGGACATTTGTTATTGACCCAGGGAAGTGGCTCCAGCAATCCTGAGCAGAATCCTGTACCATCTATATTATTTTAGTAATTGGCAAATCACATAATAGCTACAGTATCTCCTGCCACTACCCCTCAAACATATTTCCAAACAGCAATCATTATTTGTTAATACTGTAGGCAAAGTAAGAGCTGTCCAAGTTGTATACTTATCCATTCCAGTAAAATGACACTTAAATTATAAGAAGACAAAGGTAAATTAAAAATGTGACCTGCCATGCCATTTGCTAATTTCAGTCATACAGTAATTATCAATGATAACACTGGTATGTAACATTAAAAGCCTGAAAATAACAGAAACAGATTCAGGCTTTCTTAAGGGAATGGGGTATCACTATTGTACCGAAGTATTATTGTCAGTTACCATGTATATATTCATTTAACAAAACGTTTGGTTAATAAAGCCTTCAGCCTGAAACAGGTAGGTAATCAATTATTTATACACATGCTGTATAAAAAGTATTACATATGTATATAGTTTATTGACTCCAGTAATTTGCTGTATGGTGTTTTGTTTAACATGTGTTCGACAGTTACTAGTTTTGATACATTCAGTGATATTCTTTATCCGAAAAGCTGCTGTGAGAAACCACAGTCTTAGACTGTAAAGTAAATTTCTTTCATGCGTAGTATCTGTGTAAGTTGAGGTCCTTTGGAGTCCCCTGTAGGTAATATTTTTGCTGACTGTAAATGTGTAAAATTTAAGACTTTTCAAAGAGGACTTGCATTAATTCTTACCTGTACAGTTAATGTACAGACCTTAGTGCAGCAATTAATTTATCAGAGGGAGGGAGGGAGGAGGGTAAAGGAAGGAAGGTGAAGGAAGGAGGGGACAAGGAGAGAAGTAAAACAGCTGTGCGCCTGTTTACCTTGTGGCTAAAACTTAAGACTGATTTCACCTGAGGAAGTTGAGGGCAAACTTTCTCCATTTCTTCATTATTTCTGATCCCTTGCCGAAAGCAGGCAAGGAATCTATGCGATGGTGATGTCGTGTGTGTGTGTGTGCGTGTGCATTCACCAACGTGGCCTTAGCGGGTACCGGCACCGCCGGCGAGAGCTCCGCTCTCGCACGTCTTTCCTAGCTCACGCGGAGCTCGAAACTGGCGTAGCTGCCCGAAAATTCCGTCACTGCAAAGAGAAGTCACGCGCGGCTGCACGTGTCTGCCTTGGAGCGCAGCCCACCCTCAAGCATGTCCGTCTACTCAGTTAATTCGCGGGCAGCTTCGCTGCTGGGGAATTCCCTTGCATTCCTTGCGGGGTCCTTTCCCAGTACCCCGTAAGGTATTGAGTGTGCGTATGGGTGAGCCCGTGGTGTGTACAGTCATGATGTGGGTATGTGTGAGCCCGTGGTGTGTACAGTCATGATATGGGTATGTGTGTGTATGTGTGTATGTGACGCTCAGCTTGTAAACACGATATTTCCAGTTAGCAACGACCGATATTTTCATATTTAGTATATAAATTCGTCATGTTAAGGGAAAGAACCCTATTGTTTTTGGTGGAGGTCAAAGGTAATTTTAGGTCACCAGAGGTCAAAAGCCGAAAACCTTGTAAACACGATATCTCAAGATAGCAATGACCGACACTTTTCATATTTGGTATACAGATTTTTCATGTCAAGAGGAAAAACCCTATTGTTTTTGGTAGAGTTAAAAGGTCATTTTAGGTCACCAGAGGTTAAGCTGCGAGAACCTCATAAACGGCTTGTAAACACGATATCTCAAGGTAGCAATGACCGACACTTTTCATATTTGGTATACAGATTGGTCATGTTGAGAGGAACCCATTGTTTTTGGTAAAAGTCAAAGGTCATCTGAGGTCACTGGAGGTCAAAATAAAATTTCCCAAGAATTCCCAATATTGTTATATGGGGTCACCAGAGGTCAAAAAGCAAAATTTTCCAACAATTCCCAAGATCCTCATATGGGCTCATCAGAGGTTAAAAAGCAAAATTTCCCAACAATTCCCAAGATTGTCATATTGGGTCACCAGAAGTCAAAAAGCAAAATTTCCCAACAATTTCCAAGATTGTCATGGGATCACAAGACATAATAAAGCAAGAATTCCCAAGTGTCATCTGGGGTCACTTAAGGTCAGAAAGCAAAATTTCTCGAGAATTCCCAGGATCTTCATCTGGGGTCACTAAAGGTCAGAAACCAAAATTTCCCAAGAATTCCCAAGATGGTCATCTGGGGTCACCAGAGGTCAAAAAGCAAAATTTCCCAGAATTTTCAAGACCCAAGATCCATTGGAGGTCAGAGGTCATTTGAAGTCATCAGAGGTCAAAGATGAAATGCTTTGAAAACATGATATTTCAAGACGGGTGTTGGATACTTGTAATACTTGTAAATTTCAGGGATAAACCTCAGTGCAACAATTTATTCCCATTTGGCAAAGGATCACTAAGCCTTTGGTCTTTCTGGTTTAATATACGTGAATTGGTCTTTAGCTTGCGATGCAATTATTTATCATTTGTAAGACTGTAATGATGGCTTTCAGTTTCTACTGATGATTTCTCTTTTGATTTCATGCTGTTGTGATGTTTATGTCTAGTTCTGAAAACCGTGTAGTTCTGTAGATCTGACCCAGTGTTGGTATCAAATGCATATCAGCAGTAATTATTCTTTTCTAGAAAGCAGAAGTGTTCATTCAGGTGCCAAATAATGTTCATGTATACAGGTAGTATTGAATCTGTGTGATTTAATGAACTTAGGAATGACCATAGGTACTATTTTTTCTTGGGGGGATAGAACTTGGTGAATGGTTGCCCATAAAAATGTAAAAGATGTATGTTATCCAAGGGAAATTTGCATTACATCGTTCTGTACGTAGTTTTGACCTTAGTACAGCACAGAGTTTTACGAAGGGGAGTGCCAATCATCTGTACAGCGTTATGCATGTTTACTGCACCTAGAAGTTAAGATTTCAACTTGGAAAGTTGGGAGAAAAGTTGCTCTTTTAATAATTTAATATTTGAGATGTATTATTTTCTAGCTTGTGATGCAGTAGACTAGAATGATGCCTTCAATTTTTTCCTACTGATGACCTTTTCTTTCCTTTCATTCTGTTGTTAATTTTTGTGTACTTCTGAAAGTCTTCTGAAGACCTAATACACTATTCTGTCTTGTTGTCAAATGCTTATAATGTTTCTCCAGAAAGAAGTCAGATGCCAAATAAATGTAGCTTAAAACTATACCTAAACGCTTGTTCTGGCTAAGTTTGAATATCTGATTCTTGTTCATTTTACAACCAACAATAAATGAAGGGTCCAACTTCAAGCTGGGTTCAAATAAAAGGGGTCAAATGTGACCAAACTATGGTCATTTTGACCAAATAATTTTGACCAAATAATTGGTCAGTAGATTTGACAATCATATTGGTCAAAAGTAACAGTGGTCAAATTTGACCAAAATGGGTTCGGTTCGATGCATGGTCAGCCCAGGACTTGGTCAAAAATGACCAAAGTTCAGTCAAATTTGACCAAATTGTTTGAAGAGTGTATATTCTAGTATTCTACGTATATGGTTGACCAGGTGGACATAACACGGACTGAATTCAACGAAATGACTCAACGAAACTGACCATGAACAAACGAAATCCACGGATCGTTGGTTATGCCATTACTCAAAGAGGCACGCTAGAACTCGTTCAAAACAGAGGTACCTAATGAAACTGATGTTGGTTTGATATGGTTGATATATATTAATAGACTACCACATGGTGTAGTGTCTAGTGGGGCTACACAATAGTATTTAAAACTGTTTTAAAAGGTTAGCTCTCAATATGGTGCATGCGAGTAAAAACGGAAGAATCGTGACAGAAAAACGAAAAAAGGAAAGAAGCAGAAAGGATAAAAAGTTAAAAGAAAAGAAAAGGAGGAAAAGAAAATGAAAGGCAATAAAAGAAGTAATTCTGAACAGGGATTTTTAATGAATGGAAGAAAATTGGCTCCGTAGATTTGGAAGGAAATATGGATGGAATTAGTGCCGTCTAGGCATGGATATAGGGATGGTGGAAAAGACCAAACGGGAAGGTTAAACACCTAGAAAGAGTGAAGGGCTTGAGAGAATGAAATAGGGACAGGGGATGAAGTAAGGCTCAGTGGCTTTGCAACTGGATTAGAAAAAAAAGAGAGAAAAAAGAAAGCTGAGGAACATTAAAGGTGGGCTGCAGGAAGAAAGGGCCAGAGACGAACTTGAGATGAAAGCAGGAAGAATTTCGGAAAACTTGAGGGATAAGGACTAATAGGGTTGATGAATAATGAAGAGAGGCAAGGAATGTGGGAGAAGGAGGAGACGGAGGGAGTTACAAGCTACAGCTTTTGTCACTGATCCAGGGTATTTCTCGGAGAACATTTTCTTAAAAGAGTCCATTTAAAAAAAGCCAGGTGCGTGACCACTGAATAGAGTGCCAGTAAAATTTTCACTACGCACCCTAAGCGTTTGAGACAAATCGGTGTATATACCGTATACGGCTTACAAGGGTGTGGCCTCCATCAAAAATGTTTGCCACTGGCATATCTGTACAAACGTCCATTGACTATTTATGAATGGACTATGCATAATCCATAATCCTTAATGAGATACCACAGAGCAGTATTTGCAGTTGGGGGGAAGGGGGAATTTCCCCTCTGAGATTTCGAAACCCGAAATGACAAATAGCCCACTTGAAAAACAAAAAAACTGAAAATCCTGACATCTCCACGGTCCTGGTACGTTTTAAGGCCGTCAGAACCCGGGAAATGGCATAAAAAGGTTGCTTTATCTAAAAACCTTTCCCGGTGAGGTTCTCCCACTGCAAACATGCTTTTATGTGAGTATCCCTGCAAAATGAATCTCCATCCTCATATGATACTTATAACATATATGGTTGAAGTCCACAGTGATCTAAAGTGTTGTGCCGCACGCGGAATCATAGCATACAAATGTAATACATGATTTCCTCCTTGCTAAAATCAATGAGCTTCGTTATACTTGTTTCCTCGGTTAAAAAACCCCCCCCCCCCCCCCCCGCAAAAACACACACACACAATTCGTAAAAAAAAGTTATATTTTTCCCAGGGCAAAATTGTGAAAATGAAAAATAGCAAAAAAAAAAAATTATATTTTAAATAAAAACAAAAATTTCCTAAGAATACGTCTATTTCTTTAAACGGAATTTTGCTTCGAAAGGATGGCATCAGGTTGCATGTAAGGACACCAAATTTTCAAAATTTTTCAAAGGGGAGGGTGAACCCTGGATGAACCCCAAGTTCCCCCTCCCCATAGACGTCGACTAAGCTTTGCGTGCCCAAGCTTTCGCGTTGGGAATACCTTTCGACAAACCGTCGGTTCTGGCGTTCATCGGGTTGCTGGATCCCTAACGGCAGCTTAATCCAGTGGCGCACACGGGGGCATCGGACCATGGCCCGCCTCACTGATGCCAATTTTTTCTTCAGTTTCTAAAAATATGTTATTTTTTTACAACAAATTTTACTTCAAAATGTAGTTTATTCGGCAGCAGGTTGCAAGTAAGAACATCCCAAGTTTTCAAAAACACCTCTCCAAAAGACACCCCTCCCCTTAGACCCCACCCCGGCCGGTAATCACAAAGCATATGATACTGCATGGCCCCATTGACAAGAAATCTTGAGTACGCCACTGAGCGTTTATTTACTTTTTTACAGTATGAGGGTATATTTAGTGTACATCTGATAATATTTGAAGAGGGCTAATTTGTAGTCTGGGCCTCATCGAAATACTACACCGGATCCTACCAGGGGCTCCAAAGCAGTATTCCAAAACTCCTCACTTGAGCTTGTTCCCGACCCCTCGGACATGTTCCCATTAGTTTATCAAGGCTTTCAGTTAGTTATACCCATTCATCTTTTTTCGGTTTGGATTGACGCTCCTGATGATTGCTTTAAGTATTTTTATATTACGGGGCAAGTGTCGTATTAAGGAAATAAAAAAAATCGATCTAGATGTTGCCCGTCGGCAAAACACTTTCCATTTATGATTCATATGTGTATGAAGCGGGAGGTTGGAGTGAGGGACTAAAGGCCTTAGATTAATAAAAAAAGTTGGGGAAAAGTATGCCCAGTCCCAAAATTCAAGGAAGAATTTGTTTCCTCTTTTAAAAAATGTCACAATATTGCAGTCACTATTAAAATTCCCAGCAAAAAATTACCATGGTTTACCATAGTAAAAATACAGATTTACCATTGTAAACTACGGTAAAATTTTTGCTGGGTTGGCGCAATATGTCCAACTAAATTCCACGTACGTAACCTCAATTAAAAGTTTCCCAAAAGGGAGGAGGACACCTCATTTCCGTAAATACCTCCCATCGATAGTGGTTCGAAACAACGTTCAGCCCCATTTAAAGCACCTCCTTAGGCACGCCTATGGTTTGGTCAAATATATATTTTCTTTTAGTACACCATGGAAGTACCACTCTGTAAGCAGGGAGCTGTTACTCGGAACTTCCATGAGTACACGTTGATAGGAGACACTACTCGTTTCTGCACCTATAATCTTTACAGCCCAGCTCATCACCGTTTGACCCCACAACCTTCAAGAGAGATTCTAATTCTAAGTAACAAAGAAAATGATTGTTTCATTCTAAAAGCATACTGCAACGTACGTGCAGCTTTTCAATTTGCCCCTTTAGTCCACTTTACACATCATTCTTTTTATTTAAAGCATTTATGTAATGTAATTTGATATATCGTACGTCTACGCTGTACTCTCTGCTTCAGTAATATTTTTAGTTTAAAAGAATGTGTGTGAATGACCTCTATTATGTTACCTTTGGCGTACCATACTGTGTTTTCTACGCAAAGAATCAGCTGGCTTATGTCCATCTAGTCGGGGTAACCGTGATGTTAGCGAATGTGGTTACATTTGATCTAATTTCACATCCCCTTACGTCAGCAGGGCCCGCTGTGCGCCGATTTTCACTTCCAACGAAGGTGGAGCTTCGATCCTACGTATGCATATTTATAACAAGCCCTATAACTATTCGTCAGTTTGAGGCGTTCAACCAATAAGATAAACACTGGCATCGTACAAGGTTTGGTAGCAGTAGGCGCGGATCCAGAAGGGGGCGCACCTGGCGCACGCCCCCCCCCCCCTTTATCGATGACAAACGATTTTTTGACAAACGACTTTTTATATATATGGAAAACATGCTTACCAGATGCTGGGAAATCGCATCTAAGCGCATCTAGAAGTCAAATTTTCTTGGGGGAGGACCGTGGCATCCCGCCTTCGGCTGACGGTTTGTGCGCCCCCCCCCTTCTCAAAATCCTGGATCCGCGAACAGTGACGTCATGTTTTACTGTTACAAAATTATTAGGATCATTTTCAATTTTATCCAAGGTGAGGCTTTTAGAAAGGTATGGAGTAAATGCTATCTTCCTTTCTTGTGCTTGACCGTCCCTGTAAGGGATGAATTCAGTGAAAAAGATACATTGTTTGTTGTAAGAGGTCGAAGCCCGTTTTCTATCCACGTTTTCCATTGGCTTAAAATTCTCAACCGTATGGATATTCACATATCAGAATCTGGACCGTTGTAATCCCTGATTGGCTCTCCACGTTTTTGGTTGGGAAGTCACTTTCTTCACGTTTAACGCCCTGCGTGGGGATGTGAAATGAGATAGATGTAAACACATCCGCTAACTTCAGGGTTACCCTGATAATGTCATCCCCAAAACTCCCTGGTCCACCCCAGCCAACCATAAACATGCATATGCGACCAACTATACACGCACGTAAGTACACCCTCTCCTTCTTGTCTCCAATATACTAGCAAATTGCAATACACCTCGAATCATATTACTAAACACAACAAGACTAGTGTTACGTTATATGTACAGTTGCTGTGCAGTGCATGTAACAGACAACAGCACTATACTACAAGTGGTTGCGTCCATACAGGCCTATACAAGCACAGCTATTTCAGCAAGTCTGTCAGTGCGCTATATCCTAGGCTAAATAATGTTCCACTGTTTATGTTTCGAAGATTCCTAGAAATACCTCCTAAAGTAACATCTATTTCAAGTTCCATTATAGTGCGATTAAAGCACATGTAAATAGTACAAACATAGGCCTAGTACATTAGATCCGTATCGAGTGTTACTTGCGCCATAATGAGATGTTTGCACATGTGTACCGAGCGTACAACTTATAGATATGAATTTTAGACATCTCGAATTCAATTTCAGATATCTAAAATAGAATTCAAGATATCTCAAATAGAATTCGAGATATCCATAACTGAATTCGAGATATCTGAAATAGAATTCGAGATATCTAAATAAGAATTTTAGATATCTAAAACTAAATTCGAGATATCTGAAACAGAAGTCGAGATATCCATAATTGAATTTGAGATATCTGAAATAGAATTCGAGATATCTAAAATAGAATTTAAGATATCTAAAACTAAATTCGAGATATCTGAAACAGAATTCGAGTTATCCATAATTGAATTCGAGATATCTGAAATAGAATTCGAGATATCTAAAATAGAATTTAAGATATCCAAAATTAAATTCGAGATATCTGAAATATAATTCGAGATATCTAAAACTGAATTCTTGATATTTGAAACAGAATTCAAGATATCTAAAACTGAATTCTAGAAATCTGAAATAGAATTCAAGATATCTTAAATTGAATTAGAGATATCTAAAATTGAATTCGAGATATCTTAATTGGAATTTTAAATATCTGAATTCATGGTTATTTCGAGATGTCTGCAATTATTTTAAGATATCTGCAATTATTTCAAGATATCTAAAATTAATTTTGAGATATCTGAAATAAAATTTGAGATATCTAAAATTAATTCGAGATATCTGAAATTCCTGATTAAATTTTAAAACGGTGTTCCATACGTCCGAGATATCATGATCCGAAGTACTGAAATGGTATGCAAACCCTTTACTTTTCTCGCAACACTGGAAAGTTGGTCGTTTAAACCAGCAAACGGCAAACGGAACTCCGTTCTGATTTTCCCAATGTGGCAAGAGTTGCTTCATGTGGCAGACCTACAGTAAGGCCATGTACTTTGCGTTACAACGGTTAAGATAAACTTGACATTTTAATTTGCTTTGCAAATATACGTTATGACAATAATCAAACATCAACATACCCCAAAACGGAAAATGTATGTATTATATACGAACACATTTGTCGCTGTTTACTATGAGAGAAGAGTAGGAAACGGAACAGCTTACCTTGAACTTTTACTTCCACTGAATGAGCAGAAGAAATGCCAACACCTACCGAGAAACACGTGTAAATTCCGGTTACCCTAAAATTCACTCTAGAGATAATGAGAGCCCCTTCCTTGGAAACATTCATTGCAATGTTGATGTCGTCACGAAAATTTGCCTTGTTTTTTACGGATGAAACAAGAGTTTGGGATCGCTTATGTTGTTCCAGTTGCCAAACATATGCGTACGGTATTCCATTATCTATGCACGGAATTTCGAGAAGAGTATCTAATATCACGTTTCTCTTTGGAATTTCATTACGACAACTGACACACCTCTCTGACAAAGCGTTTGTGACAAGAACATTTGTTTCCATTTTACCTTTTAGGGCCGGTCCAACTGCTTCACAAGTAAAGAGGGATAATACGTTACTTGTCATATTGGCTATGTAAATGTTTAAAACTGACGTAAAGGTAACACCATCTTCACGAAAGCTTTGTTGGGTTGCTATAAGGGGTTCAAGTTTCCCTTCGCTTGACTTGTAGTGATACCATGACAGAATCACAGCTGGTCTTGCATGCTTGTATGTACAAGAAAGATGAGTTTCGTTTACGGCATGCACCAAGCAAGGCGAATGTCCTTCACAGGAATTTACCATCGGGGCATCTGCATTTGGATACACTGAAAAATGAAAGTAAGTAGTTATCATTACTCGACTCACGTTTAATTTGAACTTAAAGGAGATAAACATATTTCCATTTCAGTAACATACGGCAAAGGACTCTAGAATTCCAAGACCTATGAAATAAAACCCCGCTTCTCCATACAGTATTTTGTGTGAGACATCGTAATTCTAATTTTTGTCAGAGAACTCTCATTCCTCAAACTCCCTTACGTGTAGCAAATGTGTTTTGACTTTTCATGATCAATTTGTGTCTAGGATTTCTTTGCCTGTCTTTACATTTTGTTTCACTTTTTATTCCAAAGCAGGTTGGGCTACGTTTGTTGGTGTTAGATTACAAAATAGCAATGCTCAGTCTATGCATTCCTCAGAACAGTTACTGAATAGTGGGCAGGCTTTCAAAGTAAACGAAAGTAAAGTTTAGAAAAAAAAAAATTACGTTTGGTAAGAAGAAAATGACCTCATAATAGACTTGATACAAGTAGGAAATGACAGCTTAATTGTAAAAGACTGGAATGGCGAAATCTCATTAATCTATATAATATGTAAATGTGGCTTTTAAATGGGGGTAGCTTTTCCCTCTTCTTCTTTTTATGTAGTTGTAACTTCAACTGAGGCTCTGATCTTTCTATTTCCTTAAAATTACATGAGCGATAAAATACAGGTTCTTCTTATGACGCCTCAGTCACAATCAGGGTGAAAGTTACATTGCACATACCCCCAAACATGAAGGTCCTGGAACAAACCTGATTTCTCTGTTTTTTCAAAGTATGATATCTCCTTGATATATCACTGAAATATCTCTGAACATTCTGTTTTAGTTTTTTAGATATCGTGGATCACAGATGACTGTTTTTTCAGGGGTACGGACAGGACATGTCAATAATTTACAAGAACAGAGGGAGCATCTTTTTCTTATTTATGGATTTTCATGCTGATCTGTATTTATTGTAATCACTGCTTCCTAAATAAGATATATTTCAAGTTGTAAATGATGCTGCAGCAGTATGCAACATCCTTTTTCTTAGTCCTCACCACCATAAATTATAGAAATATTGTTGTCAACAACCATAAGAAAAAATACAAATGAGTTGAGTAAAAAATTGCTCTTGTCAGTAACAGGAGTACCATGTCAAAATGCAGAAACTTTCAAATTGTGGAAACTTGGCATATAAAAGTAACATGATAACTTAAATGTAGGTAATACGCAGCCATATCAGGTGGGGTACGGACAGGACACATTACCCAAATAATTTGTCTTCCCTTTCCTATAATGAAATTGAGAGCCTTGTTCATAGAATTCAGGGCTAAGAAATAGGACTACAAAGATAATGGAACAATTTAAAACATTAAACGAATCCCTCCTTTTCATATATGTTCCTATTTCTGTGCACTTATAATTTGAAAAAGGGTAAAATTTCACTTTGGAAGACCTACATAGCATTATAACAACATGTGTAAATGTTTCATACAAGTTAAAATACACAGGAAATTCCCTTGACACAAAAATCAATTATTCATTGTGAAATTTCCCACACTTGATGATGACTTCACCCATATCACATTACATGGAAACCCAGTAGGACCAGGGGGTACAGACAGGACACATTGACTAAGCCAGTTTTAAGTGCAAAGTCGATCAGGTCCTTTAGCTTGCCCCTGCACTCTCATGACAGCACAATTGTGTACAAAATGTATGTACATACATCTGACGCATAACTGCTTTGCTTTAGCTGTATTGCATCACAAATTAAAGTTTTTCTTACCCCCACAATAATTTGAAAACCTGTTTGAACCTGCTGGATTGTCAGTATGATGCTAGTATGAGACATCAAATAGTCTGACTAAGGTCCCAGTCTCCCAGGTCCATGGGAAGAGTTGGAATGTGGGAGAAGAGAGATTAACTTCTTTTGACCTGTGATCACTCAATGAAGAAATATTAATTTTGAGGATTACTGCAATTTATTCAGTGAAAATGATGTTGAACAAGAATATCTTGTCCTGTCCGTACCCCCAGTGGTGTGGTTCATTAAGGGTCACAGTCCACATGATTACTTTTGAAAGGTGCTTGTCATTCATGATTCAATGGCTCTGGCATTGATTCCAAGACCTTTTCAAAAGGTAGGTTGTTTGGTAAACATAACAAATGAGGTTTCTGACGAGACCAACTGGGGTTCATACTTTAAGTTTCTTAAATGACATGTATTTAAGTAGATTAACTCTCTAAACTAAGCAAAACATACCTCTTAACTAAGATGAGCTACTCCTTCAGAGTGTTGTACACAGTTTGTAACACATAAAATGATTTCAAGCACATATCGTGTGAAATTACTGTTCTTAATTAAATGAGGGGGTACGGACTGGACAAGGGTACGGACAAGACAATTTTGACTTACTTATTCTTATAGTTTTTAGAAAACCTTAATAAAAGTTATTGTTATTGTGCTTCACAAAAGTGTTTGTGATGTTTTCAACATGTGGCAGAAAAACAGCCACATGTCTTGCTTAGTTCTGATATTTATACAAGGGGTACGGACAGGACAAATATTAGGAACATGCCGTCTAGCAAGTTTTAGTGCTAATTATTCAGAATATGCTAAAATATTTCAAATTTTATTAAGAAATTTATATGAAGAGGGACTGGAGGTATATTTACCTCCTTTTCATTCTCCGTCTTTCCTTTCCCTCCCTTCCTTTCCCTTTCTTTTCCTTCTTCTCTTCTTTTCCTTTTCCTCTCCCCTTTTTGCCGACAGACCGAAAATTTGCCGACGGGCGACCAAATATTGGGGGGGGGGTGAGACCCCCCACACCCCCCGCTCGCTACGGCCCTGTAAACAGTTATAACTTTCTTGTAAGAGGGTTTCTGAAAAAGTTTCTCATTCGTCTCTGTAGCCAAAATAGACGATTTATTTTTTTACAAAAGTCAATGTTTTTTCTTTATTGTTTTTTTACTGCTTTCTGTCCTTATTTAAGTTACACCAAACTTACCTACGGTTATGAGCTTTATAACGAATGTTGAAACTGCAGAGTTTTCATCAACTATGAATACAGTAAAGTTTCTATCGTGGTGTGTTGACACAAGAGGAATGATAAGAGATCCATTCAAGGCAATCCTGTAAGTTCCTCCCTCAGCACTATTCTCAGAAATTCGAAGACTCTTATCGGCCTGTCGCTCTATTCGTGCAACCTGGGATCCCCTATTGTCTTCCGAATCATACCATACAATAGCACTGAAGTTAGCTGGAAACACACATTCTACAGTTCCTTGTTGGCCAATTTCTGCATATTGTGGAGATGAACATTGTCTATACGTACCTGCAATTGTAACATTTTGTTCAAATTAATATGTCAAATATCTTTCACCCATTTATTCAAAGTCACTGATAAAAACGTTGAGGAGAGTAAAAAGTGGTAGCTGCAGCGATGCTAAGAAACGACAGTAATCACAACATCTAAAAATTAAATGATTAAGTTTAAGCAGGACTGTGGTCACAGATAAGCCAACCATTAGCTGGGGATATATGATTAATTGGGCTACACCAAGAAATCCGACTTGAAATTCACACTTTCTTGATTAAATTAATAAGAGATTTGGTCATTTTTTGCATTTCCTGAAATTTTAATCATAACTCGATCATTTAGGTTATCAGTAAAAGGAACAACTATACTTCCAACCAAACTGCAAATTTCTAAATATATGTGGTTATTTTTGAGCATACATGACTTCAAACAATAGGACAACTGGCCCACTGGCCCAGACAGACTGTACTTTGAATGTAGTCATACTACAAACCACAAGAAAATAATCTTTGTTTAGTTAGGGACAAGTAAACCTGCAACATCTGGAGGGGGGTGGGGGAGGGATACCCAAAAGACCGAAGGTTCACTAGATCGTAGGTTCGCTAGGCCGAAGATCCCCTTGGACGAAAATCTACTTCGAGTTAGATAAAGGGTTAAGATTCCGGTTAGATACAAAACCACAAAGCCCAAAGGCTTAGTGATTCCTTGCCGAGAGGGGTTGCTTTGTTTCCGCTGAGGTTTATCCCTCAAATTCATTCTTCTTGACTATACCATTGTGTTACGTTTTCACAATATGACCTCTGCTGACCTCACATGACCTTTGAACTCCACCAAATTATAACCTGTACCAAAAACAATATGAATTATCTCCTGAGTATAACACATCCGAATGTCATGTATGAAAGAAACCATGCTTCTAAATAGAGATATCGTGTTAACAAAGTTTTCTTGGGTTTATGACTTCTGGTGACCTCACCGGTGAACCTGACTTTTAACCTCCAGTAAGATAATATAGGGTCTTGTTCTCTTAACATAATTATTCTATATTTCAAGTTTGAAAATTATCCTACATTGCTATCTCCAGATATCGTGTGTGCAAGCCAAGCGCTACAAACACACATACATACACATAACTCCTACATAAATACACTCTCGTGAGTGCATAGATTCCTTTTGCTTTCAGCAAGGAATCAATAAGGTTTAGAATTAGGCTTTGGATTAACCTCGGGTAGGATAGGGGTTTGGGTAAGGATTACAGTTACGGTTATGTTTAAGTTTAGAGTTAGGATCTTAGGTCTAGTGAACCTTTAATCTAGCAAACCTTCGATCTAGTGAGCCCTGCCCCTGGAGAGAAGGTATCTGTGTTCCATGCTCGATTCAATTATGTTTGCAATTAAGCTTGCATTGTTGAAGACATTTAAAAATTTTTAGCGCTTCAGCAGCTTAACTTCACACTACCTTAGAGCTTGGTATGTGACCCTTGCCCTCATAATCATGTAAAGGTACATATGCTTCTTCTGTGATCGATGTTTGGTTGTTATGGTTCTTAATCTTCAAAAGAAATAAACTTGATATTTTTGGGCTATTTTAAGCCAACTGCCCATTTAATGACCAACGGTTGGACAGAGCATACCATCTGGTGCGCCTCTGGTTTCGGGCGTCATCGATCGAATTAGCTTGAGACCAGTTACTGTATCACTCTCACAATTGCATCCTCTTGCGCATATACTGGGTGCAATCATACAGGTTTTGAAGCGTCTATGGTACATAGGTGTAGGAGATATTTTTGCTAGGTTCTGAACCGTCTTTGCCGAGAAAAATCGGTAAACTGAAAAAGTTGCCGGATATTTCCCAGTTTCTGCAGGAGGAATTGCTTTTGCTGCAACTCCATGGGACCGCAATCTCCAATACTCCTGGCTCGTACTCCTATGGTTTTGAATAATAATGGTAACATGGGATGGTCAGACTTCACAAGATCTCAATGGCCGTGCTCGCAGTTGCTATGGGAATCATATTGTTTATCTTGGAAGTTCAATAAAGCACTTTTATGCTTTTATTAACGCGATGAAAAATGTACGCTATCCAATAGTGTTAGGTACACCAGGGCGGTGGTATAAGGTATACGCTGTATGTGATCGTGAATGAACATAATACGTAAAATGGATTAAAGTGAGCCTAATATGTATAAAAGTGAGCCTCCCAATTTTTTGTAACGATAAATCATACAAAGCCGTCGTATAACGCTATGTATCATCAAACTGCTGTGAATTAAGGGTCAACGACAAAATTGCCGTACTTCGTGTGAGGAATTTAAAAGATTTTCCCATGTATTCTATGTACCCGTAGCTCTGTGAATGATTTAAGTATTTCATGCAACCAGATCGGTCAAAGACAACAACTAAGAACAAAGAAATGAGTCTTAAGGTGTTGCTGTTGTGCACAAAATTATTGATGTCGCGAGAGGAAATGACAAACATACACGATCATGAATGTAATTGCAAAGATAAAATATGTATTACAAAAGTAGAAAGATAAAATGGTTAATTTTCAACACAGAGATAAAGTGTAATTGCGATTCTTATAATCCTTTGCAATATGTGTGAGCTATGTGAATATTTCAACGGTGCGTCAGTATAGTGCAGTGGTTCCAGTCATATTTTAGCTCATCGCCCCTCCCCCCCCCCCCCCCACCTGTCATACCATAGCATTGCTACGCATGTAAAGACAAAAAAAAAAATGTTGAACGAAAGGGTAGGCCTGCACAAACATAATTTGTATGTGAGGTCCTACTCAGGGTAGCAAAACAGTGGTGTGGGACTCAAAAGGCTGGGGCGCTTTTGTGATGGGGAATACTTAAACTGAAATCAACGAAAGTGTAAAGGCTTGGTCGTGGTCATGGTCGGAGAAACGTTTGTGGAATTGAACGGACGTCAGGGTCTCACCGAAGTGGAGCACTTCTCACCTAAGGGCCTCTAAATGTGGTCCAGAGGCAACATTCCAGTGGGAGACCAAGGGACAAAGCCCCAGGAAGCTCTCGAGTTTTTAAGAATTTGTAGAATCAAGAATAAAGCATTTATAACTAATTACCTAATAACTATAAATGCGCACTAAATAGATTTTAAAAATTTAGCTTAGACCAGTTTGCATTTCATTAATTAGCGTACTAATTGACGTTTTCTTCGATGCTGCAGGGGGAGTGCCTTGCGAGTGGTAGAAAGAAGGATGTTATTTGATCAAATGATGCAGTGAAAGGCTTCCACCACTCATGATGCCCGACAGTGTCATAAAAATGAGAAAGACGAAACTAACTCACCTAAAACTTGCATTTTTGAAAACATCTGAAAGTTTTCCTTCATAGTATTTTGCAAAAGTTTTCTATAATGTCACGTTTATTAACATTGTCTCTTCTGTCAGTATATCATGTTTATGGACAGGAAAGAGAGAGCTACATTCAAGAGCCTGAGAAAAGTGACGGGATAATTTATAGCCACGAGCAACTTCGCGTACAGTTTTTACTGGCACTAATAGGAATATGAGTGTCCTCGCTAGAAATTTTTTGGAATTAGACACCGATAGATCGATTTCCTGGCATTTGGCATTAAAATAATGCAAAAACTTTGTATCGCACCTGAGGAGGGAATGTTAGATCCACGCTACTTGTTGACTTCATTTTATCTACTTTTTAGGCGAACTAATATGGGAGCTCATCTTGAAGAAACCTTTAGGAAACTTGTAAAGACCCGGTCTGACAGGTTTTTTTTTTGTCCTATGTCCTAGGACAAGAAAAACAACACTGGTTTTACGCACTGTTTTTCTGTCTACAGCTGTTAGTGTTTCAACAAAGGGTAATATTTCTGAAGGGTACAGCTCCATGGTTTAAGTGAGTTGCTGTCGTCCCTTAGCAGAACTCCTTCCGGAGTATTGTTTTAGTTTCGCCCCTTGGCTCTTCGCCAGAGAGTCGAGGGGACATTTGAAAAAGCAGTACTCTTTCAATGATCAACAGCAGAAATGGGTACACTATGTGTCCATCGAGCCCGTTGTGACTTCCGTTATCGGAAAATAACGGGAGTCACATTTTCAGATTTGGAAGGCCAATAGGTATTTTGAGGATATCTCTAGTAGAGGGGATTCTTTTCTTTTACCACAGTTCCGCTACCATCAGGGGTAACTATTAGATAGAGAGCAGGGCCGTAGCCTGTGCGAAATCTCTATCGGCGGAAGTTCTACCCCGCGGAGCGGACTCTGTTTGCTCAGCTCCTCATCTTCCCAAACCACCGTCCGCCAAAGCGAAGAGGACTGCGTCCAATTTTAGACGCAAACTTCATTACCATAATATGACTTATTCATGTGCTCTCTCATTATTCTTGCTATTGTTTTTGAGTGAGTGTGTGAACTCCTGTAGTCGTAAACTGAAAGCCTAGACTGAAACCTGAGACGAAGTCCTATCATTAGTGTATTGCATAACCACCTGTGTTGTGGGCACTACCAAGGAGTGGCTATTACAATGACATATCAACTCTGTGGGTGGTATAGGCTACTGCAAGATTTAAACGGGACCAGTTGTTGCCTTCTAATGTTCACTAACATTCAACCAGTCCTGAGGCCACCCTCTATGAATATCCAAAAGAATTGGTTCGGTGTTCACTTTGGCAGGCGTTGGGATATGACTGAACAAGGAATATACCGTATAGCCTGCTACGTAGGCAAGGGAAGTTCATGACACTTTCTAAGCGGAGCACCAAGTGACATGCCTATAGACAGTTGACACCCGGTAGGGCTCTTCCTTTTTCACCTCTTAATATATGCCATCCTGGAAGAGGGTGTTGAGGGGAGGGGGTACGTGTAAGACCGGCTTAGATGCAAAATAGTGCTATCGTTGAAAAAGCTTTGAATTGACTATTTTTTTTTTTTACAAATTGTCGTCATTGGGTGATATATGTTTGGCAGGGTTGTCTAAGAGATGGGGGCGACACCCCTACTCTTTGAGGACTTTTTGGCTTTGTGAGGTGGCTTGGATGCAAAATGGTGCTACCTTTGGTAAAGTTTCGGAAAGAGGTGAACTGACTATTTGTTTATAAATCCTTATTATCTGGCGACTTTTATCTATTTTGGTATGGACAATTGAAGGGGATGTTGTTTAAGGGGCGGAATGACATCTCTCCTCTTTGAGAAATTTTTCTTGTACTAAGGTTCTCTAGATTCAAAGTGGTGTTACAGGATTTGAAATTTTACTTAATCACTGAATTTTTCTACTCTGGCAGAGCCCCCCTACAAGGCTGGTAGCCGGTGAGGGCTACTCCCTCTTAGTACGGATTGGAGTCACCAACGATTGACGCGTAGCCGTACCGTAGGCCTTGCAAGAAAACGCTCTGTCGAAATGCTTTGCAGATGGGGTAAATAACAAACTTTAGACCTTGTAAGCTGCTTCTAAACTTTCTTTCTTTTTAGATTTCATGCTTTAGAAGCAAATTTAACTTTGAATGTAAGAAATTCAAAGTAACTTTAGAAGCTCATTTATGACTAACCTCCGTATATGCACGGTGTATTCAAACCATGTATCTTTTAAGAAAAGGGGGTTCTTTCGTCCGGGAAGGGAACCCCACATAAAACGCTTTATGGCGTGGGGTCCAGGGACAACCCTGGGAAAATTTTTTGGGGAAAATTGACTCCTTGTATGTGTTTTCCCAGGTTCTTTGGGGCCTTAATATCACAATGATGGCTCTGAAATTTTCAGCAATTCAGTAATTTTCTCTAATAGGCCAACTTTCATTAACGGCTTGGAAATCGTAGGGGGCAGTGGCGCCCCGCCTCCTCAGGCTACGGTAGTACGGCCCAGGAGAGAAAGAGAGAAAGAGCTATAGCCAGAGTGGCGTGTGCTTGAATAGAGGGAGAAAGCAGTCGACCCAACTTTATTTTCAAAAATTTGCTTAATCTTATAGATCTTCTCTGTTTTCGTTCACAAGTATCTTTCATTACGTTTCTGTACGAAAAAATCAAATTTGAAAAAAAAAAACCCAGGACTGAATCTGCTTGAATTTAACAACTAAATAACAGAAACGATTGTCACGTAATTGATAAGAGCCATTCCTGAATTAAGATCACGGAGTTCACTATAATTTATATTTGGGGATGAATTTTCCTTTAAGGAGGTGGGGAAGGTACCACTTGGGATTCGCTTGACTGATATGGAGGTGTGGTCTCAGGGGTGAAGGTGTCACAAGTGCACCACGAGGGCTTACAAGCGCAAGTTTGCACGTATGGGGTCGAGGGACTTCGGCAGGTCTCTTGGAGAGGTTCAGAAGATGAACCATTTCCGCAATAACAGATAATAAGAACACCGAAGTTTGGTTCTATGTGCTCTCTTCATCGGGTTTATTTTGTCTTTTACATTTTGTGCGAGAACCCTCCCTAGGAATCTCCCCTAGAAAATTTCAAGTTGCCGTAAGCTTAACAAATTATTACACATCTCGCCCACCCCAGCCATACAGCCCCCTTCAGTACCTTGTCTGGCTACGGGACTGCAAAGGGAGTGAAAGGGTGCTCCGTAGTAAGTAGTGCAGGTAGTTACCATATCACAGTGTTCCTCAACTTACTGTCTTCGATTCCACTTCCTTGGTGAAAACCGTTTCCCCACCCCACTCGTTGAAACTTGAAAAGGACCCATGAGTTGGTTTGAATCCGTCAGTAGTTGGGGTCGTGGGTATCCGTCCGCCTTGATGGCTGTATGAAGGCTCCTCTCTATCGGAAAAATTGCTAACATTATGTCGTGTTGTTTCTTTATTTATTCTGGAAAGCTTATTGTCTGATATCACCGGCTACCAAGACTTACGAGAAACCTCGGAAAATAAATTTATAGTACGTGTGCTTGGCCAGCCATCAATTCTAACTAAAGATGTACTGGTGATAACGAGACGCTTTCCTTGTTTCTCAGTTCTGTACTGAAAAGTTCGGTGTTTTAAACCACAGTACCAAATAATAATACTCGTTGGACTAAACCCAACATTGGGTGCTTCCTCTGCCTCCATTCTTTCTCTTTTCTTCTGTACCTTAAATCCCCCTACTGAGCCACCCTCTCCCCATTGGACACGGGATGTGGCCTTTGCCCCAGCCTCCTTTGAATAGGTCACTGTATAACACCCAGAAAGGCAGGACCGTCTTTTGGGAGAGTTACGACAACTCGATTTCCAGCAAATACGCGTCGCGTGATAAATGAATATCATTTTATGGCTAAAATATCGTGCACCTCATGTGTATCTGTGCACTCAATGTGGAGACGTGCAAAATCGGAATACTGACCAGTGTCAACCAGGGAATAGAGTCACCACATGGAAGTACTACCTCAGAGTACTTCCATGGGTACCATGAAAGGATCCTTTCTTGACCTCAGGAAAGGAGTGTTGCACTGGGGGTAGGTCTAATGGAAGGTGGAAGGAATGCATTCCCTCCTCTGTGAAGGTTTTGTCTATTTAGGTGGCTTCGCTGCAAAATGTGCATCTTTTGTAAAACATTTTGTTAAGTGCATGTTTTCATTTGGTAAATATTTCTTGTGTTTAGCTGAGCGCAAGGGAAGGGGAATCATCTTAAGAACTTTTGCTATTTTTATAAGGTCGCTTGAATGCAACGTGAACTCATTTTAGGCAAAGCTTAGTACTGATAGGTTTAGGAATTCTCAATATTTAGCTAATTTTCTTGGCAAGGTGTAAGGATAGAATGCCACCGAAGGCGCGGGGGGGGGGGGGGTAATCCGTTGAAAATATTTTCTGATGGGTGTAAGATCGCTCAGATTCAGGGTGAGCTATTCTTTGAAAGTTGGTCTCTCAATTGATGGTATCTTTGGAAATTTTGGGTATTTAGAACTTTTAAGGCCTTACTGTGACATGTCACCACGCCAGTGCCGATGTTCATTGCAGACAGCTGCTATCCCATTAGTACCACACTCACGAAAATAAGGGGGTAAGGATGGCAGTGGAATTTAACCCCTTTTGTTCCCCTCAAATTGAATGAAGGCTGATAATGTTTTAAAATAACTAACTACACAGACCTACCTCTGAGATCTACAAGTCCCCATTCACCCCGACTAACCCCACAAACACAAAATGAATTATTTTATTGTTTCACTTTATTGTCCTGTGACTTCCTTTAAAACAAGGGTAGCGCCTGGTAGGTTACAGGGGTGACCCTCTTGTCAAAGAAGACTGGTCTCCTGTCAAGGGAATTTCCACCTTCTTCGTGAAGCCTTAACGGTTACGGCTAAGTATGTAATCCGACGGCGAACAATAACCCCGACGGTTTACCTGATTTTGCTGCCATTGGAGGGTCGATTCTTCACTTTAATCCATATTACAGTGAACCCTCCATTTTTTAAATTTTTCAATAACAAAACTCACAGTTTTTATATTTTCTTCAATACCGTAACAACCCAAGATTTTTCCCATATAAAATCCCAAACGCTTTTTGCCCCCGAAGGGCACTAACCATTTATTGCACTTTCGCCATCCTTCCGGCAACCCGTCTCTAGTGTCCGGATTTGGGTTGCTGTCCCCGTTGGGTTGCTCCCTCCCATCAGGCAAATCCTGGGGCTACTCCTTATTTAAATATTAAGCTTATTCCATCTAATTGCTATATGAATCATCAAGTCAAAAAGTGTTCAGTTTGACATCACCCCTGCTATCCCTATGGCCACCCCTCCCTGACCCCCTAGACACCTTTAATACCCTCTGTAGGAGGGAAAAAACACTATATTTAAAGGGGTGCATCAACATGGCAAAGTGGGATATACAGTATCTGAAGGAAACTTTCCAAAAATTGGCCATTTTCCTACAGGGGCATGGGTACAAAATCGGCATGTTTACAAGAATGTACTAGATATACTACTTAGGTGTTCAATGCAGGGGGGGGGGGGTATTAACGACTAGTTGGGTTCATGAGAAAAACCTTTATGTTCATTCGGGACTGGTGTATCCTTTTCAAAAGCTCTGGATGTTAAAAAAACTTGTTGAAATTAGAATTACCCATTAAATTGTTTTCAAATAGCACTTGCTGAGCACTATGTACATAAACCACAAATATGGCAATATAATGGTTGTCGTTTAATCTGGGTTTGATTCGATAATATCGCTTGCCGTGTCTTTCTTCGTTCCAGCGTCTATTTTAGTAGCATATATTTGGAAGAAGACAACACTCGAAAGAGTCCAAAATAGCCAACTCGATTTCGATCAGATTACTTATTACTTATACAAACATTCTCCAATACTGTGTCCCATCATTTTCTGCTCGCGGAGAGTCTGCGCTAAGAGTGGTATTAACGGGCCCCGGAAGCCACCCGTTTTCTCATTTTTGCTGATAAAGTTGTACGAAATGGGGCTGTCCTAATTATGATTTGAAGGCTCTAAATCACATACAGTGATAGGGCCTCTTTTTCAAATTCTCCAGGGGGAACCCCCAGATCCGCCGTCAGAGATGCATCTTCGGTGATCTTAGGCCTGTGCTGGGAGTGCCCCTTGGTACACCTGGTGGAAAGTTGTTTCAACATTATTTTCTGCTGTGTAGCATGAGTGAAATAATTTCGAAAGTTCTTTGTGGTAACTGTTGTGTTGTAATATGTTGTCATTAAGGCATGTACGGTATGAGTGCGGCTTAATTGAGAATAAATTTAGTGCAACCCCCATGACCTGTTGCGATTCATTTAGTTTGGTTAAACACATGAGCTTCAACACCTCAAAAATGTAAGGAGGAGGCGGCCAAGGGCATGCCTTGACCACAAATGTTTCAAGCGCGAATCGCTAAGCCCCAGAAAGGAGCCCTGGCAAAAATTATGGGCCTATTGGGCCAGATGATCTCTGATGTAATCTGTGGCACTTTCCTACGATTTGAATCCAATGGCTGTACCGTTTCCGATATTTATATTGTTGGCTACGGTATGAACCATTTTCCAATTGTTTACATCAGGGCTATGGAAAAAAGTGTGGGGGATACAGACTTTTCAACCTAAAAAATGCAAATCTTAGGCTCCCAAGAAAACCCGGAAATCACATCTCAAACTTGAAGATTTTAAACAAGTCTCATATACGTTATTATGAAAGATTGCTATCTAAACTAGGAAGATTTTAGATTTTTTCACCCTCTTGATAAAAGCAAGATTGCATGTACAAAGCAGACTGTTTGAAAACTTTGGAAGGTTTAGTTCGACGTATATAGATTCTCCCGTGGAGCATCTTTGCTAAGTCACTTTTCTGACACTTTTTTCTTTTCTATATATGCGATTCAATAATATAGTAATTACCAGCGATGAAAAGCACTGATCTTGGTCTAAACAGGGAGTTTCTATACTTCAAATAGCAACTCTATGGTCTAAAGAAAGAAGCATATATCTGGTGTTGTCTCAAAGTGATTTTTGTCGTGTCATGTGGCATTTTCGCCGTTATAGACGATGCCCAAAACCGTGAGACTCACACGAAAACCGTGAGAGTTGGCAAGTTTGGCCGGATCATCCCTTGCACTTTTAAAAGACTGGTAAGGGGTGTTCCTCTCCTGAACCCTCCCGTAACCCACCTGTTGACATTTGCTTGCATCTTCAAAATAATGAAAATATGGCAGAAAAGTTTGATCATCTAAGCCGTTTTTGAGTACTAAAGTATAGCCATGACGCGGCGAATCCTAAACATTTCATCCAAGAAAATTCACAATTATTACACTATTACTGTTATTGTTTAAGGCCTTTGTCTCGCCCATCCTTATTATCCTTTCGCCCTCCCCCCCCCCCCCCCCATCTATTTCGCCTTCTAGTCCAGATAGAAATATAGTCTTTTTAGAGTTTGAATTTTTTTTTTTTTTGATAAAACTTAGATATAATGTAGAGTACACATCAGAGGCAATTAGAAAAGTATGTGCTCTAAAGAAAATTGAAATATTTAGGTTTCAGGGGCTCTACCAATGGGAGACGTGCCTAATTTGAAAATTTTCGAAATTCATGTGGGTGTTACCAATCTACTTTACTTTTAATGCCAGAGAGGTCAGTATCTCTAGTTATTCAATTGAAGGAAATATTGGGCATGAACAATGATCCCAGATGCCAACTTTTCAAGACTTAGTGACGAAAAACACGGAATTTGCGAGTTTTCAGTACCACTCATTTGTGGTAGGTTTGAATGTTGAAGCCCAGACTATTCCCATGTAATACTTATTTATCGGGCTACCCATATACGAAAGATAAGGTCATGTGGTTGCATACTTTAAGAGATTCTGGTACTCAAAATTGGCCCCAAGTGCTAAAATTGCCAAACTTGCCGTATTCAGCGAAAAGGGCTACATTTGACAAGTCACTAAACACACACACACACACACACATACTTGTAAATGCTGCCAAACGGGGACGCCTGTATTTTACCATTCCACCGTGGACGTCCTTAAATAAAGCTCATAGCATGCATACTGCAAGAAAAAGATGTCCTTTGCAACAGCAAAAAATGAGGGCGCTCAAAATGTTTCCATTCGACGCATACTTATCTAATTGTGAGTGTGTATGTGATTTTCCACAGGTAACCGTGGACATAACATGATACACACGCTTACCTGCAAACGGGGACGTACCACAACACTATCTCAATGGGGACTGTTAATATATTTCGTTAAATTCAATAGATATCTGCATTGCTGCATCATTTTGACCAAAGAGGCTATTTAAAACCACTGTTTCAAACGAGGACGCGTCCCCAATTCATGTGCGTCCCCGATTGGTAGGTGTGTATTCATAAAAACGTCCCCGATTGACGGCATTTACAAACGCACACACCCACACACACACAAAACAATATATTGAGGAGAACGTTTAGTACCTTGTGGGAGACTGTGTTAATATTACCACTTTTACTTCTAAAAAAGTTGAAGACTCCACATGATGGAGTTTGAAGTGGCTGGCTACCCCGCCCCCTTGCACATGAAAAAATGGAGCACATACTTTTCTGATTGCCTGATGTCTACTCTACTATATATCAAAGTTTTATCAAATATAGCAAAAAAAAAAAAAAAATGCACCAAACCAAACTTTACCTGACTATTCGTCCATACCTTGTCTGGCATGTATACGCAGTAAGCAATCATAGCCATATTGCCATAAAATTACATTTTTCAGGAATAGAAATAGTTGGGTGCAAAATTGGTCCTTTAGAAAACTTGCGGAAAATGATCCCTCCTACAAGTAGTTCGACCCATGGGCAATTACCAACAGGTTTGAAACTGTTAGTGCAGAATTATAAATATCTGTACTTACAGTATGTAAAAAAAACATATACATTATAAACCTACCTCATGATTATTAAGTGGGAAAAAATGAGTAGCGCAATATCACACGCATGTTAGGATGGAACTAGGCAAAAGACACGGGGTCGTATTCGGGGATCCACAAATTTTGAACAATACCAGATGTACAGGTTTAGAAACTAAATGAAAGGTGAGGAAATATGTCAGAGATGTGAAAATAGCTGTCAAAAATATGATTAGTAGTTAGTAGTGAGAGTGAAGTCATGATTAATTCCTGTTAGACTTCCATTTTAAAATTCTCTCAAGTTAATTCTGTGTGTTTAACAGAAAGGAAATAGCAGTGGCTGTCCAAAATAATGATTTTACATTTAAGCAGTTAATCCGTAGAATAAAGGTAAATGAAGATCCGTCATACAACTAATCCTGCCCAATGGCGTTTGTTATCATAAAACTTAAGGCAAGAGATGAAAATTGATAATCTCTGGAAAAATCTTTATTCCATTCAAGTATACCCATAGCTGAACAAACCAATGAGGGTGCACAAATACATGAATATTCAATCAGCCGAAACAGCGCAACGATAAGTGCACACGTACATTTCAGCAAACGAGAAATTGCACACTATATTCAAACACTACGGCCTAGCTACGTACATGCAGGTAGGTGATTCACCTCCCTGGTACAGGCATCTAGCTGGCAAGGAATGTGTGGTGTTTGTTGAGTCAGGGTGTCAACCGTGTAAAGATTGGTGAGTTGCTTATCCTAGCTTTACACTATGTTCCCGGCGGCCACGGCAGTCACGTTTCACTACCGTGGTCAAAACGGGATGGACGTGAGACAACGTGGCGAAACGGGATTGGCAAACGTGAAAGGCCGTGATTGCCGTGGATGCCGGGACAGATTAGAAACTTAGCAGGCCGCAGTAAAACGGGGTGAACGCGGCAAAACGTGACAGTACGTAATAGGCCGTAACAAAACTTAGAGGCGTACTATACGGCACGTTGCGTTCTACTACGGTCTAGCACGTCTGGGAGGGAGTTTACAAAGACCTGGCCGGAAAGGAGAGCTTCATCAACAAAACTAAAATACGGAGGAAATATCCCCAAAATTCCACGGGGCACTACGTTTCAGCAAACGTAATTGCCGTGGCCGCCGGTAACATAATGTAAACCTAGCATTAGTGGAGAAGTGAGCTGTTTAGCAGGAGGGGGACGAAAGGTCAAGGGTCAGAAGGAGGAACAGGTGGCGGCACCGATGTGAAAAGAAAAACTGAGGGTAGGGGTGAAGGGCGGAGGTAGGCTTTAGAATGTGCAGTAAGTAAGGTTTGGGGAGCTTGGCCCTGCGGTACCAAGGAAAAGCAGGAGGGGGGGGGGGCGCTTAGAGGCGGAAATAAAGTCGAGAAAAGATCGAAAAAAGCAAGGTCGGGTGGGCAGGTTGGGTCGTGATCAAGGATAGGTACAACAAGGGGCCGCAAAGGAGGGTTCAAGGAACCCCTGAGGCTGAAGGAGGAAGTGGTGGGGAAGGGAAGCAAAAGGTCTGGGCAGGGTCCAGAGGGGAAGGGCAGGGCTGGAGATCACGGATGCGTTTTTTGAGTCAAGAAGTGTTTCAGAATCTTCTATTATGGTGACTTAAGTTGGTTCATAGAGTTCAAAGATGGGAGGCAAATCAAATGGTATTGATAAGTTAGTTAGTTAGATGAGGTTTAACGTCCCAGTTTCCAACCAATTGGTTCAAGTCGAGACGACCACGGCCTTTTTTCCAGTTGTGGCTCACTGGCTTGTTTTCCCTACTCCATTGCTTATGCTGAGCACCAAGCACAAAGGCAGTAGGTATTGATAAGGGCTTGACTTTAGTCAATCGTGGTGGAGTGGTGGAGGTTGAGGGCAGTGGATATTCCAGTGTTCTGAAACTTTTGAAGTTTGAGGAGGGTGGAGTTGGTGAGAGCTCTGAAAGTGGCGGGGCAGCCATACTCAAGAAGGGGTGTAATGACCGACTATGGAGGGGTGAGACCTTTTGCCTCTGACTACGACTCTCCGGAGGCACGTGACCCGGTTTTAACCCGGTCTAGCACCTCGTAGAAACGTGTCGTCTAGTTGATGGTTTAACCTATTCCTACAGTATGACTTTTCTTCGAGGCCGACGAATTTTGCAGATTTCGAAGAGGCAATGGGGTGATTTGAAGGAGAGGACGTCGTTTGGAGAGTACCGCCCTCGAAGGTGGTAGACAAAGTAGGTGGTTTTTAGAGGATTGAGTCCTACACGCCATACATTGCAGAATGGAGCCGATAGAGGGCTAGGAAATGGAGGCGACTTGCCTGCCCCAGATGGCAATGATATCAGAGATCTGGGCAATACAGATACGCTTGGAGGACCGGGGATGTCGTTTATGTAGATAATAAAGAGGAGGGGCTAAGGGTGGATCCTGGAAACCCCAGCTTGGGGCGTATAAGGGGAGACCTGTAGCCATTGACCTCAGTGAAGACAGTCCGATTGGTCAAGAACTAAAGAGTAGTCGTGTGATTGTAGTTTGAGAAGTTTGTGTCGTAGCCCATTATGCCATACGGGTTTGAGTACTATTTATATCTTGGAAAGCGGGATATAATTTCTTAAACCCACGTAGACCGTCTGGGTGTAGCGGAGTAATTAATCAGTCGTAGACCAGCTGACCCAGAAGTCTGATTGGTAGCAATTAAAAACAGTACAGATGCAATTCACAGAACGTAAACTGATAAAGGTAAATGAGGGTAGTGGGTAGTACAATTTGTAACGTTCATGATCAACGAAGAGTGTTGGCCTACTTTTTGTATGATTCCGGAAATAAACTAAAGGAAAACATGTATCTATTCACACTCGTGAGTTTATCTAATTCCACAAATTTGCCAAACTTGACATCATTGTAATATTATTGAACACTCTGTAAATCATTCATATCTAACATTAGAGCTCGGACTCTCCCTCCAGAATTTTTGGGAAGAGAGAGAGGTGTTCCCTGGTCTAACCTTTTCCTACAGCATGGCTTTTCCTCGCTAAAATATATGCAGTGACCGCTATTCAGTTTTCATGTATTCTTTTACGTGGTGGCAATCATTTCAATTGACAGAGAGAAAAAGCATCGCTGACGGAAAAAATTGAATCAGGAACAGAAGCTTCCTATACTGACTGAGTCTGACACCTTCGCCACTAAGTCACCAATACACCAGAATCGTTAAATGTAAATATTTACTTAGCCTGATTGTAGCTTCGGGATATCAAACTTTGACTTTCACACATTCTTACAGATTTTGGTATGTTAGGCACCTTTGTGTGTCTTCATGTACTGAGTGATGGGACGAACATGGATGCGGAGAAAAGCACCAGTATAACTATTAACGTGCAGTGCTTTGTTGAATCGAGTTAGGGAGTGAAATCTGACACGAAAATAATGCTGACAAGTGACTTTTTTACTTCTAAAAGGTCAAGTGTACTGTGGAGTACCTACATCATCACGCCATCTGGTACTGTGGCCACATGGATAAAGGCCGTGGCATTCTAAGCGATAATGCTTGGCAGCTGGGAGGTTCAAGGTTCGATACCCGGCCAGGTCAAAGTAAAGAGGGTTTTTATCCTAGGGCAATCTACGGTTTTCCCACTTGAACTGGATGTTCAAAAGAAACCAAATTTGACCTAAATTTCTAATTTGGTTAGCCACCCGACGTGAAGCTGTAATTCATAAGCCATACAGGCTTCTCCCACATTCGTGGTCGCTCAGCGTCGTAAAACAACTGCCTTTTAAGATCTGAATCCCAAGCCGAATGCTAGAAGAGCCATTGCTACATAAGCCCACAAATGCAGTATTTCGGTACATGCAGGTGAGTGACACGCTGCATATTCAACAGTAATCAGATAGGCGTAGTTAAATTTTTAGATAACGAGAAAGGTTTTATACAACATACAGTAGCTTGCAAATGTTTACTGTGTTTTGGGCCGTTTTACTTATGAGAAAGTACTCTCACCGTAATTTTTAGTCATTAAATAAAAACTTGCAGCCATTCACATCATATTCCGTAGAGGTTCTACATTGACAAATAAAGAAGAACATTTTACGCTATGTTTTCCCTTTTTTCCCTTACTCCAAATCCAAAAATGGATTGATATCTGGATACATCTGGCTAAATACAGTCTTTATATGGCCATATCAAGCCAGATATACAACCAGATTTAGATGCCTTGATACATTGTATCAAGTTTTATATGGCCATATCAAGCCAGATATAACTTGATACAATGCAATTCCAGATATGCAAATAAAGTTTTATATGGCCATATCAAGCCAGATATAACTTGATACAATGCATTTCCAGATATGCAAATAAAGTTTTATATGGCCATATCAAGCCAGATATAACTTAATACAATACAATTCCAGATATGCAAATAAAGTTTTATATGGCCATATCAAGCCAGATATAACTCGATGAAATGCCAGTCCAGATATGCAATCAAGTTTTATATGGCCATATCAAGCCAGATATAACTTGATACAATACAATTCCAGATATGCAAGTAAAGTTTTATATGGCCATATCAAGCCAGATATAACTTGATATGCTAGATATGCAAATGAGCATTCTGTTAGTTTGTTTTATTATTTATTTGATTTTATTCTTGGATAATGCTTGTTACAAACTAAGACATATTTTGGATACAACATCACTTTCCCAGACATTGCAGTTATTTAATGGCTACACTTTTGTTAATACCGCAGTGTACTAAGTGAACGTAGGCAAATGATTTGCATATTTGGACAGAGCTTGTGTCTAAACCTACATTTTTCATGATTTAGGAAGTTGAAAGTAAAATATGCACTACGCAGTAAACAAAATTTAGAGTCAAAAATGTAATAAAGTTTAAAATAAGAAGCCCATATCACTGTGATTACATAAAAGAGGAAATTTCAAGGCATTTTTCTGTTCACTGTTATGAAATAAGTTGATTTTTTGTACTTAAGTCAATTCAACCCAATACGTACATTAAATTCTAATTCATGGAGCACTTAAACATTATTTGATGGTGTTCAGTTTGGGTTCCCGAAGAGAGTGGACGTTCCCGATCCCCTGCCGGGCTCGTTCGATCTCTTTGGGAAGTTTTGTTTTCTTTACATGTAGATAGTTGTATATACTGTAAGTAAACTGTAAATAGTGTTTTTAATGTAACAAGTGGACCCCCCCATGTCCCCCTGCGCTGTGTGGTTGCCTTGGGGCGTGTTGTTGCCTTTGGGCGTGTGTTGTTTTGATATTGTGTTGTTGGGTCGTTGGAGGTGGGTGTGGTGGTGGTTTCTGTTGGTGGTAACAGACTCCAAGAAGCCTTACCGGAGCTGGAGTGTCCTCGCTGGTCGAGGGATTCGGTCTGGTGTTCTGGGCGATTTTGGTGGTTTGTGCTGTTGGTGTTCGGTTTTTTGGTTGTTGGCCATATGTAGTGATCCTTTCGCCGGTCAGGCCGTGTCCGTTTTTAGCACGTAAAAAGCGGTGTTCAAAGTCTCCATGAACTTTTTATCTGATCTGATATAAATTCCATATCTGGTGCAGATATGGGCCATATATGGAAATATATTCTGCTCATATAAGGACCATATCTGGTCCAGATAAAATTTTATCTATTCCATATAAAGACTTGATCCAGATAAAACTTTATCTGGCCATGTATGGCTTAGATCTGGTTCTGGCGTAGATCTGGGTTATATCTGCCCAATTTTTTATCTGGCCCAGGTATAAATCCCATATCTGCAGCAGATATGGGCCAGATATGAAATCCATATCTGGCCCATATATGGAATTTCATATTTGGCCCATATCTGGATTTCGAGTAAGGGTTGATACAGACGGAATCCCTTTAGAGTGAAATTCCGTAATATGCACCCACTTCATTCCATCCCACCACAAAAATGGACAATCACCATGGCTCATACTTTGCCCCAATCAGGTATGAGTCAATTGCATACATATTTAATACTTTGAAAGTTCAAATTCGTTTTAAACTTTCTTACCATTATGAACAATGCAAAAATGTGTGAAAATGCAGTGGCCGGGCAGAATCGAACTTTGCCATTTGTATGCTTTTTTCTTTAAAAGGCAACATTGTTCAAATTCTTATAAATGTGTCGGTCCTTTTTCCATATTCAATCCCACCACACTTTTAGTGTGCATTTTTCATCCATAATAATTGAACGCATTCCAAAGATACGCAATACGAATTTTCTTTAGGATTACATAACGTTAGGCTGTAGTTTAAACAATCATGCGTGAAATCAACCTTGGGGACAAAGTTCACATTTCAGGTTTGGTTATGGCCACTTTTTGGCTTTGGAAGTTTGGTGTAAAAATGAATTTGATTTTTGACTTAAAGACGGGCATTCTTGAAGGTTTCACAGATATTATGGAATATTTGACCATGAGATGATACTGTACACCGTGAGACAGGAAAGTAAGCTTTGGCCCTAAGACTTATTAACATTCTTCAGTAAAGTGATTCAACATATAACTGCATTCCTTGAGGATACTCTGCTTGCGACACCATGTAATCAATTGCGACTAGAACAGTCTCGCTCAGTACGCGATCTTCTTGTTACTTCTTGCGGAGTTAGCATGGTTAGTTAGTTAGTTAGATGAGGTTTAACGTCCCAGTTTCCGACCAATTGGTTCAAGTCGAGACGACCACGGCCTTTAATTACCAGTTGTGGCTCACTGGCTTGTTTTCCCTACTCCACTGCTTATGCTGAGCACCAAGCACAAAGGCAGTAGGTTCCATTTTTAAAGTCTTTGGTATGACCCAGCCAGGATTTCAACCCTAAACCTTCCGGCTGCAAGTCGGATGCTCTAACCACTTGGCCACTGCAGTCGGCATGTTACTTCTTGCGAAGTTAGCATGGTATTTAAAATATTTAAAACCTTGTGAGCGCTTGCGATTATGGCTTGCGAGCAACCACCTTTTGCGAATGCTTGCAAATTGAACTTGATTTCATATGACCTTTGAGACCCCAGTGTATGACCTTGTCACCTTTGCAACTATGAAACCAGAAAGCCAAAAGGCTTAGTGATTCCTTGACAATGAAATTTAAAAAGCAATCTTCGAAGCACTAATTGCAAGGATATGATAAGAGTGAGCACTATTTAAACATTTTTTAACATTTGCCAATGACGTTCTCTCCCTAAACTCATGTTTTGCGGTTACCCTTCTTAAGATAGCTCTAATTGTGACATACACACACACATACATACAGCATACATGGCATCACCGTCGCATAGATTCCTCTAACTACGTCAGGGAATCAAAAACTTTGTCTGGTCTCGATCTTTCTCAAATTCACATAGTAGGCCTACCCCCTATACCCATGCTGAAAAGTTTGTATGCTGTAAGCCACAAATTTATCATGCAACGGGACTTATATTTCACGGTATACCAGTATTTTTGTAAGTACTGGTACCGATACATTACCACCCATCATAAGGTACAGAAGTATCGCTGAGAACCATACCCGACAGTACTGCGAAAATATTTTTTTAAAAATACAATTGAATGAAATACTACTGAAATATAAATACCATATCCATTGGATAACTGCTTGAGTTTTTATATTAAAATATAAACATGAAACGTTCATCATTTTCACCATACTGTACTGTACCAATCACAAATTTCACCTCGGAAATGTTAATTTTAATGTTATCCTACATTGCTAATGAGTACCCTTGTGATCAGTGCTGGAAAAAAATGTTTATTTCCTGGGAAGCAGTGTTTCTGCTAAGCTGCTATGATGCAATTTTGATGCAATGACTAGATTTGATGCACTGATGTTCATGGCAAAAAATAAAAAATAGGGTTTCATTTGTTCCTAAAGTTGATGCAGTGTAGACGCATGGCACTGAAATTCCTAGTGAGTCAAATGTTCTCATATTGGGTATATTGACCCAATGAATAATTTCTTAGAGGAAACACTGCCGGAAAGCGAGTAAAATTTCCCTCAGTTCTTTCCATATTCTGATGTATAAAAAGGAAAATTTCCCTCCAGTTGCTAACATTTCACTCTAAATGCAAAAATTTCCCGGGAAGGAGCCTCCCAGCTTTTTCCACCCATGCTTGTGATGTCTGTTTTAACTTGAAGGAGTATAAAGTTGCAAAAACAGCTTTGTGCTGTATTTTTGACTCATCTAAGTTTAAATCTATTATAGAAAATTATATTATTAACCCATAAAGGATTACAAAAATATTTATGAAAAATTATATATGTAAACATACAGCTTTGTCAAAATGAGCTTACAGCATAATGGTTTCATAAGTATAGGCCTACACACTACTATGCATAGTATACAGTGTGCAGATATAAATTTACTAACGTACTGGAAGCACAGCACGAAGTGAATGCTCGCTGGAAGTGCGACTGAACGAAACGTAATCAGGTGAGTACAATTTGCCACAAACCCCATTAGCAATATCATGGCACCCTTAAGTGAAGAGTTGGTGCTCTAATCCCTTCTACCATAGCACCACAGTAGACACAGTTCAGTCCAAGTCCAGGGTAACATATGGTGAAGCCACTCCATGAATGTTGCCAATAAGGGTCCAAGGAACCATTAACTGACATCCATGGACCAATATTCCATTTTCAATAGTACATAGTCGGGCCGAAGCCAACAGTCGGGAGAATGGCAGTGACAAATAATGCTAACAATGCTCACATCATTTTGTTCTTATTGCGAGTCAAGTCTTCACTTCTCTTAAATATCAAGAGGAAAAATATTGCTGCCACATCCCTAGCCACATCCCGGCCGTAATCGTAACCAAAGTCTCTCACAGAACGAATTATAAAAGGAAATACTTTGAAGCCTACAGTACTGTCATGCAACTACCTGGCCATTTCACACCATCCTAACATGTATTGCATAACACAGGGTGTAGGCGCACATATGTTTGTTTTTAAGTGTTATAGTATCATATAGAGCGGTAATTTTATTACTACATAAATATCTGTTCGGTTTTGTTCGCAAATCAATGGACTGTACCTGACTACCTACATACGAGTCGATAGATCGAATGTGGCCTACTGTCTATGTGATTTGCTGCAAAACAGTCATGAAAAATTTGCTGCATGAAATGTGTTCATAACGTTAGGGTTGTAGCCTACCCGCTACTATTAGCGGCATATATTTGTTGTGGTTCACTGACCTGGCGCAGACCAGCGTAGCTACAACCCTGGTTGACTCCTTATCACTTTATAAGCTTAGAGCTGAACAATAAAACATTTTTGCATGTATTTTCTTGTGTTAAAATTTGGACTTTTTTCTCTTATGGTACCAGTATTGCGGTAGGCCTATACCGGTACTGTATGTGGTGGTACTGACAGTAGACTACCAAATTTCAGTGGTACCATGAAACTTTACAGGGGAATATGCCACGCCAACTTACTAACACCCGTCTCAGAGAGAATAATCCTGACACTACAGTGCATTACTGTTTGTTACTGCAGACATAGGCTTAGGCCTAGGCATACTGTGTATTTGGATTAGGATGCAGGCTAGGCCTAGGCTAACATTATTGTTCGTAATGCCACAATGACATCGCCATTGTGCACCAAAGCCAGTATGGCATACAACTTTATTTGCCACAGATCTGCATGAAAACTGTTGAATTTTCCAGTTTGGGCCTTGGCTAGACCCCGTCGGAAAACATGTATGTTACGCCGAAGATTTTCGGCGTGCAGTAAAGACCTTACGCCTATACACCAATCGGATGGCGTGATTCTCTTGTCTTTTAAATAAGCCTACACACTGTACTTAAAAGACAGTACAACAATTTGGCGTGGCGTAAAAGTTGAGGAAATAAGGTGACTGCCGTAAAATAAAAATTCGATTTAGCAGATGCGAACTTTCCAGACTAGGGCTACACTCGTAGATAGGTCTAATTGTAGGCTAGGCCTAATCATTAGCCTACATGCAAGCACAGGCAGTTCTAGCGTTGTACAGTAAATACCTTATATAGGCTATATAATAGTGGAAAGGTAGCGCACTTCACGGCCTTTCGGTACCAACTTCGCCTAACTGAATCACGATTTTAATCATTTTGTACACTTTATTTACAGCGTACCTTGACAGTTTTCAATACACATGAATGTTCCAATCACTTGCATCGTTTGTTGATTTATTTGGACCAAAAATGTCGTAAAAAACAGAAACATTTCTCCGCGAAAATATCGTTTCCAGACATCACATTTAGTCGTTGCGATGGTGACGTCACATACATAAAGGGGATTTCCCTCCTTCGAAATCCGGTCCTCCCACTGGATAGTTCGGCCTATCGTCATGAGAGAGTCACTACGTCATAACAACTATCCAATGGGAGAGCCGAATACCACTGCTCACAGCTTACTAAGATCTTCTGGATACGGATGCCCATGGGGTATGGTTAAGTTTTACAGAGCGTGTAGTACGTATACGTAGATCGTTACGACATCATTGATATGAATGGTCCATCAGAGCTACCGTAGAATGAAGACTTTGAAAGGAAACGCCAATTTCGACCTCAAATGACTTCTAATCTTCATGAAATTTTAGGACAAGTATGTAATACATAAAAGCAAATCACACAGCAAGTTTCAAGTTAAACCAAGTTCTACATTCAAAGATATTGTGCTTGGACGATTTTGACCCTTTTCACCTCTGGTGACCCTAAATGACCTTTGACCTCTACCAAAAACGATAGGGATCATCTTCCTAATATGGGCCTTGCGCATGCTAAGTTTGAGATTCCTTGATGTTACACATCTTGAGATAGAGTGTTTACAAGCAATTTCCAAGGTGTTTACCATATGACCTCTGGTGACCCCAAATGACCTTTGGCCTTCACCAAAAACAATAGGGATCATCTGCTTAATAAGGGGTATCAACATGCCAAGTATGAGATCCCTACAGGTTACCCATCTTGAGATAGTGTTTACAAGCAAAGCGTCACATACACACATACACACAATTACACACACACACACACACACACACGCAGCATCACCATCGCATAGATTCCTCTGACTACGTCAAGGAATCAAAAAGTTTCGTGTAGTCAGGTTGCAGATTGGCAAAAATATGAAGTACTAAACTCTTGAAAAGAATTTGGAAAATGGATCGAATACCTTGTATGTGTAAGAGTGTACAAATCTTTTTCAAAAAGTTTTTTTTTTTCGTGGGCGCCATGGATTTCAAAATGCCGGCCATTTAGATCACATTTTTCTTAAAATGAAAAGTTTATGAAGATATGCAGGACACATACAACTGCCGCCGGCAAACAAGGATGAAAATTTTCTTGGCGAATGATGTTAAAGGAATATTCCAGTGACAATTTAAGGGAATCTCAAATGAAAGAGAATAATTTTTCATCACATGTCCTGCAAACCCCACACCCAAACTTGTTCATAACTCAAGATATTCCTGTTTTAATACAGGTCAGGGTGGGGAACCTCCGGCCCGCGAGAAATTTTATCCGGCCGCAAGGAAATTCATACATGCAAATACAGAATCACTTGAAAAGTAAATGATAATAATCTTTTAACCCACCTTGCCCATTATTTATCCTGATAATATCACTTTCCAAAAGTTTCACGTAAATCTGTTGCGAACACTACCAGTATATCCAGGGAGCTGCAATTCCCTGGTATCAGGGAGTTTTATATTGCTAAAACTCTAGCATACACAGTGCAAGGTGCACACCACTTCTTAAGGCATAAATCTGGTGCAGGATCCTTTTACGTTAAGTGGTAACCGATAACGGAAGCTTTGGGTGCAGGAGGCTAAATAGCATTGAACGAAGTGCACTATCACATGCTGACATGTAAAGTTCGGTCTTTTACAGTGCGAACCTCAGTGCGCACTTTTCTTATTCCCCCGACGTTGATTTGGAAAGGGGTAGCACTGTCCCTCAGAAGAGTGAATAAAACGTTAAAAAGTGGAAAATTTTGCAGTGTACAGTGAAGAGAAGATTAAAGTTGGTTTCAAAATACGGGTTTTTTCAGCGCCTTCGAGTGCACTTTTCATATAGCCTATGCTCGTTCGTTTTTACTTTATACATAAATAAAAAGGCAAATTATCATAATGTGATACTTCAGGTCTGTGCATCTTCGCACCTTTAATATTATTCAAAGACAGTGGATGAAGATTCTATTGCTTACATTTTTTTTATGAACTCCAGGGCCTCCGGGGGCTTCGCCTCAGTTCCTTTAATGGGCTTTTCCCTTAGACCGCTGTTAAGGGCTCCTTAGCCTTATGAGGAAAGCTTGATGCCCCCTCGCTGTTTGCGGCGCGCGAGTGGATTTAAACTATCAAAACAGCCCGTCAGAGGAATAAGGTTCCCCACCCCTGATATAGGTCATTCTTGTCAAGAACAAGCGTCCAGTTGCCTTAAGTTTGGAAAATCTTATGCTATACCTGCAGATGGGTTACTTAATCTTGTGTTGTTTTTCAAAATTACAGTGTGTAATTTGACTTTGATACTTGATGCCAGTTAAACATTGAATAGCATTCGTTGTAGACTAAGCTTCATTTTTTACAATAAAATTAAAACTTAGAATGCGTCTTCATATTACATTAAAACTTGCCAAGATTATTAAGAAATACAGTAAATGTTCAATTTGTCGGTCAATAACACAGATTTTCCATAATGCTTTGATGTGAATATTTCCTTTTACATTCATAATTTCTAAACGCAACACATTATTGAAATGCAATTTTCACTAATAAAGAGACAAAAAGTTCCCTGATTACTTTTAAACTCCCTTTATTTATTTTAAACTCTTCTATTTTGTCACCCTTAAAAATCGGAATCATCGCGAATGGTGGTCATGTTAAATTTCAAAATGGCGAACAGTCGCTGTATATATTGGTATTTGGGCTTAGAGGGCACATAGAAAGAAGTGGTTAAGACTGCAACCATTTGTTTGTATATGAACATGGCTTAAAATATTGTGGAAGAGTGTCATGGAATGTATTGAATGTCAGCAATTTTGAATTTTAAATTGGCCTACACCAGTAACAAACCGCTGACAGGTATCAGGATTAATGGAAGAGACAAATGCAACGCATCGTACGGTGACTGTAACCATGTTTCTGGGCACAAACACGTACGGAAATGTTCAGAGGAGCCAGTTTAATGTTAAGACTATCATCGATGGGAGGGGGGGGGGGTCATTTTGAAGATGGAAATGTCCTCTACAGATTACAAGCCTCTGCGAATAAGGTAAATTTCATTTCATATAGGCTGTTTTTGATTTATCACAACACAAATTTAACAAACAAATAACAGAAGCATATAACTAGCACATTGTGTGAAAGAAAGTGCACTATGAAACCGCACAGGGCTCATCGAGAAGTGAAACGCCCTGAGCAAAAACGAAAATTGATGATTACACATAGAAAAATGTTGACTTAATATCCGTAGGGGGTTAAAACTTGGTGTCACAAAATTTGACCGTTTGTAGTACCTTTTGGCTATCCATTTCAACAGGACAGCCAAGGATAGAAAAAAATTATGCATTCATGCATGCAGGCAGGCAAACAGGCATGCAGACAGACAGACAGTCAGACAGACCAAAAGACAAACAGACAGACAAACACCCGACGGATGCAAAAATAACGTCTTTCCCACTACGAAAACAGTGGTTATTTCTCCGTCTTAACAGCGTACAGCTTGATTGCACAAACTCAAAGCAATGACAATATGACGATAAAGGGTAATATGTGTTGACATGGAGGATAAAAAAAGTTCACTCACCCGCAGGACAGAGTCCTATTAAAAGGCATGCCAAGGATGCTATTTCCCATAGAGTTTTCATATTTGTACTTTCTGTTGAAAAAAATATATATTTGGGTTACACCTTACAAAATACACAATCATGGGGTATCCAATATGAATTTCGTCTGTACTGTATCTGTAGCACAAATCTTCGCGGAAATTGGAACAGTTGCACACGGGTGATATTCAACTCCTTAAATTTTAAGTCTGTTTCCTCTTAGCGTACATCAGGGTTCTAAAATGGCCCACAGTCGTCCCAACGTCCCAAGGCGATCCGGTGCGGTCCACAAAGCAGCCAAGAGGGCAATTCATGAAGTTGAAAATCTCATCAACTCTATATTCCCTACATATTTTGTAGTTAATGAACTTCTTAACATATGATATAATAGTAAATAATGACAAAAGATCACATCTAGGTCCCTTGAGCTTCGATCTCGACGTTTAGCAACCAAAATTTTTCTTTTTAAAAATGTCTCATTACTCTTTATACTTAAAGTGGCTTTATGACATTTTCTTACAAAAATATGTGCAAGTAAGGCCTAAAAACTAGTTTTAGTTAATTGATCTTTGACCTCTTTATTTATGACCTATGACGTCATCGACTACGCCGTAATCGATGGCGTCATACAAAGTTTTCACGGTTAGGCAGTTACTTATGGATGTTGAAAGTGATCGGGTATGGTTTTGGAGGTTGACAACACATTTTTTTCACAAACTTTTGGCAAAGTTGACCTTTGGCTTACATTCTGAACATTCGCTTCATACCTCAGCAACCAAATAAAAAGCACCACTCTAGAACTTTACTCATCGTTCTCAACATATCATGTGGTAAAATTACTATTTTAACATACTGATAGCCAAATAATGACAACAAATGAATGTTTCAAATAATTTGACCTCTGAACTTTGCCCAACGAAGTCACCATTTACGAATGAAAATATGGAATCTCTCAATGTTAGCATCTTTGAGATGTTTTGCTTTATGTAGTTTCACCCCTCTTTTTGTAGTTTCACCCCTGCTGAGCTCAAATGACTTTGACCTCTTCAAAAATTCTTCACATTATTTGTTTTGATAAGACAAATCGATTAACCAAGCGTGAAAAGTATACATCATCTCTATCTTGAACCATTTTGTTTACAAGGTTATCAAATTTTGACCTCTGGTGACCTCAACATTTGTCTTTTACCTTTTCCAAAAACAATAGGAACCCTTTTCTTGATATGTCACATGTATATACCAACTATGTGTAGAAACCATCATTACTACCTTGATATATCTTGTTTACAAGAAGTATACAAGATTTCGTTCCACCACCTGTTGATCTTTGAACTCAACCAACAAAAGACCTTAAACATTTGACGTCATCATCAGGGGCGTAGTTTTGGGATTCGGTCAGATAGGCTAGTATGGCCTGTAGTGGCGCTTTATGGTAAATAGAAACCCAAAGTCTTGACGGGATCTACGTCTATTCTACTAAATGTGCCGTGTTTCCATTTACAATCCCTTCCTATCACATACTAGTTCAAATGTTATAATTCAGTTAAAGTTCATGTTATTTATCATAAGCAGATACAGGATGTATGAAAAAAGGGGGAGGTTACTTTGCGTGTGTGAAGATTAAACCTGCCAGAAACAAAGGAAAGAAGTCTCTACAGTTGACCTGGGAGTCCTAACCGCAGGGCAAGTTTGAAAATGAAACACTGCAAGGTGGTAATTTCTGGCATCACAGAACCATTGTTTTTCATAAAGTTGTATATCATTATAAGACCGCTTTTTAGAAACCAGTAATTAAGATCATACATCGTTCGTAAAGGCCAAGGCGGAAAGTCTGCCGGGCTCTCTAAAGTACCCACTTAACGAAATTGAACTCTTTGAGACAGTTAGATATGATTTCCTGGCATCTGGTTATCAAGTCAATATAGTAGGAAGCATTTCTCTATGGTATTGTTAAATGTGCAGTGTCAGGTGACTACTCTGCATTTTCTGTACTCTAAATAAGGACATCCCACCAGGACACCGAGTTTATATCATTTTAACCAGGGGACTCTTTTAAAATGTTTTCGGAATAATTGTATCTAGGAATTGATGGTGTACTTACTTGTACCATTTATACGAAATACGTTCAGGGGAATTCAGGGAAAGGCATATTGTATGAAAATTGAAAGCTTTTACGAATTACCAAGCAGAAGCCCAGACTTCAAATTGGCAGATTCATCTTTTTACGGGACTGAAATTGCCTCGGTGCAGAATGTGCATGAAACTCCGCTTTTCATGGAATTGATATGAATACAAAATTTCGGCCCGTTTCGTCGCAACTCGCACTCCGTATCTCATGACCATTAGTGGGCATTACAACAAATTGTTCTGACAGTCTGATCTGTCACAGTGGGACGCAGTTTCTTCATCTGGGGGCACTGTAGCTTGGTTTTGTGTAACCATGGTTTGGTATTTTTATGTGTATACTGGGCGTACCAAGAGTCGATCACTTAAGGAACACTGTGACCACAAAAATATTAAAAACGTTTACAAAAATCAATAAAACTTTGCTGTAACATTTTGTTATATGTCTTCCTCATTGTGCTATATTTTGGTGTTGTTCGGATTGCGTAATCCGAAGAAAATGAATTTTGAAGTGAAGGTGTCAGTACATGCAAAAATGCTAATGAAGGAACCTTGAGTCAATCGCTACAAAAAACAAGCAAATAAAATGCTATAAATTAACACATTTAAGAACAATTATACAAATAATCATAGAGAATAATGTCTTTTCTATCAAATTTTTTAATCAGAGCTTCGTCAAAGACATTTTGGTCACCATTTTTCGTAATTTTTGCAAATTTTTAATTTATACTTATGCCAAAACTTGAAAATTTGGCCACGAGTAACATTTTTGCTTTGGACATCAAAAATAGCAAGGCAAATAATTGTTTTTTTTTTGTTTGAAGAAAATGCAATGCAGGTCATCCTTACATTGCAATCACATCACGCCTTTACGCTGTACTGGCGTTTATAATGCAGTGATCGTCTCATGATACTGATCGACTCATGATTACTTACTATACTGGCTAAAAAGAACGGATACCTGGTACGGTCAAGCAATTTTGCAAAGTGCAAGCAAAATATGTCTTTTAGGAGCTTCATGAGAGGCCTCTAGGGAGTCTACGACTAAATTCGGGGAGTCGGTCTGATGGCTCATCAAAAATTCAGGCATGCCTTGCAAATTAGCACGTTAACGTCGAAGCCGCTTTGTGGACCTAGGAACATGCCAATGAACAGGAATTATGTCAAGAACTTTACCCATAAAAGCCGCAGATATTACAAGAAGAGTCTTACCTACGTCGGTACAGCTAATCTGAAACAAAGACGTGTAGTGGTAGGACTTCCGTTGAATTATGCACAGACAAGGAGTTATTACTTATACTCACAAAAAATGTGCTGCTATATAAAGGAGTTGTCACAATACTCACTGGTTGAACATGGCGGAACTTGGAAACTGAACATATCGATGATTCAATGCATAATTTAATAACGGTAGACTTCATTGACATCATAGGTGATAGAAAGCACATCACTACCGACATTCCTTTCAATTCCTCCAATATTTAACGTAGCTGGTTAGTCCTTGTATTTCTTTTAATTGAAGCAAATTAGGAATTTTCTGAAGACTCTCAGCCATATACATTATTAATAAGCAACGCCTATGGTTTTATTCGAAAGGAAGAAACCATTATGTTGTAAGGGATGAAACGTCACCGCGTAAAACAGGTCAGCAAGATTCTGGAAATCCCCTGTTGCGAAATACTTATGAGACGCTATATGACACTGATGCTCGCCAGCCTTAAAGGGGCTCATTGAGTTAATGTTGAACATTTTATGTCGAGTTTAAAGGAAACTATTGCATGGCAATATTTCTAATTAACCTTATTAGCCATTTATCTCCTCCTATAGTTACCGAAAAAGTGAAAAATGGTAGTTTTGATGGGCTTTAGAGCAGATAGTTTGCGATGCTCGTTCAACCCCTTGGTGCACCAGCAGCCACCATGGGAAATACAACATGTATGTACAACTGTAGCCTTGATCACAACAGTTGTTCGTAAGAGGATTTGTGAACTTGTCAATCAAAATGGTATAAGCTTCACTCATTGGTTGTATTTGAACAGGGATTGCATATGATTAGTAACTACTGGTAAAAAGCGTTTGGTCACGAATTTGTAATAAAGATTTTAATCGTTAATTGCCATATCATTGCCGTTTCAGTTGTGCGTCATATGTTCAGAATCTCTTAATTTGACCATTTACCGTCAAGATGTGAGTAAAACTCAACAGGGGTGACAAAAAACCATGAAATTCATGAACCACCTCAATAAGCCCCTTTAATCCTACACATTGAAACCACAAGATAACCGGTGGGATATACGTGTAAGTCACATATTTCACTGAATTTGGTCAAAAATGGGCCGATTTGTTTCATTTTTAAGTGTATTTAGTAAATTTTGAATTCAAATTTAGTAAAATATTTGATAATTTTTGGTGTGTGCCTACCGATCAGATTGTTCTCAGAGCGTTGGGGCAACTCGCAGGGTTGCATAAGGACATCCCAATTCAGTGTGTTAGGCCCAATATGAAGATCCTAAAATATGAAGTCGAATATAATATTTGCATAGGTGCTCTAAGAGTGTTTTAGTAATCACCACCCATGTCCCATACGTGTGCAAAGCGCGCCGGAAAATTGGACTTTCATGCTCATTAGAGCTTGAAATTACACTCGTTGACCACCCCCCAAAATGAGTAGGTCTTAGAATGAAATGTGTTCCGTCATCCTCAAACAAAATACTCAGTGGGGCGCATCCCTTATAGGTCTACGTGCAAAATATTGCTCGTTTGCCGAAATACGACAGATACCCCCTAAGACAATGAAGCAATTGGAAGAAACCGTGTCTTACATTCACCTTATCTTTTAGCAAACATCATTGTACCTTTGACCACCTCTACGGGAGGATTGAACTATAGTATTCCGTTCCCAATCAAATTATAAAGAGAATGTGCGAGTACACCTGTGAATGCCTTGATACTAACGGAATCACTGAACATGCACACTGATAATTGTGCTGGCAAAGCGAGTTTGAAAATCGTTTTTCATGACCTCTGAGTCATCGGGAAGTTCATCATTCATACAAATATCAGCAAATAAAGCGGCTTTTGCCAAAATATCAAAGATATTCCGTAACCCTCAACCAAATTATTGGAGGGGGCTATGTCCCACACTCAGTATATCAACAAATATTAACCGTTGTTGACTACATATTGGGAGAACGAAAGGGGGTCTATCCCCACCCATATTATTGGGGGTCACGTTCCCCATCCCCCGTGATCGCCGCCCTTGACGGGAGCGGTTGGGCAGTTGAAATCCTCCAACACAAATCGGCAGCCGGTTTAGGGCTTCTGCCTTTTTTCGGCTGGGAGAGAGCATCTTCGAGACAAAAAAGGCATTAAATCTAAAACTTAGAAGACCAATATATTGGGAAGCTTTTAAATTACAAATTCTTGCAGAAATTGCCAGGTTGTTACTATAACCGTTTGCAATTTTTCCAGCGTGGTTTCCAATTCTTGATCGTCCACATTGTTCCTGATTCTTGCGTTCCGATTTTTGCCTAGAATCGTCAACGACTTTTTCCTGACATAAGCACAATGAAATAACGTCACGACATAAAAGGTTCCTGGCCAGGTTTTTTTTTTGTTTTTAATTTTGATTTTGCTATTTAAACTGGACACGTTAGACAACAATATATTTGTCGTTTTACAAATGTTAAACATGGAGCTCTTTTAAGAGTATACTCCTGAATAATTTTCAACAAACGTTTTTGCGATCAAATAGACACATTTCCTTCTAAATAAAGCACCATTTGTCTTCTAAGAACTTTAGGCCTAATTATACAAAACTTTGGACTCACTGCCTCCCATTAAGGGGGTCATTTACCCAAAACATCATTTTTTGGTCAGTTTTAGCAAAGTATTTGAGGAAAAAGAGGCTTAAAAAAGCTTTCATTTGATACCAGAATTGTAAAGTTTAAGTGTTGGGGTCGTCATGTATTTTACTGATTCAGTCGTAGGAATTCTTACTTCTTTATTGTTTTTTTTAAGGTAAATATTGCCTATTTTCTCATTTTTGTAAAATCATGTTATTTATCACTTGGGACACTAATGTTGTTCATGTTTTAAGACCTAGCAGTCCCTTCTTTGGACAGAATGGCTACCTTATATTAAGGTAGGGAGTGACATTTCTATTTTTGGCTAATTTTGCCAAATTTTGTATTTTAATTAATTAATGAATGAATTAATTAATAATTAATTAATAACTAAGGCTAAAATAAAAAAATTTGGCAAAATTAGCCAAAAATAAAAATTGTCACTCCCTACCTTAATATAAGATAGCCATTCTGTCCAAAGAAGGGACTGCTAGGTCTTAAAACATGAACAACATTAGTGTCCCAAGTGATAAATAACATTGTTTTACAAAAATGAGAAATACGCAATATTTACCTTAAAAAAAAAACAATAAAGAAGTAAGAATTCCTACGACTGAATCAGTAAAATACATGATGACCCCAACACTTAAACTTCACAATTTTGGTATCAAATGAAAGCTTTTTTAAGCCTCTTTTTCCTCAAATACTTTGCCAAAACTGACCAAAAAATGATGTTTTGGGTAAATGACCCCCTTAAGCCCCGTAGGGCATAAGGCATACAAATTAACCACGATAAATGTCTTAGCAGGAATTTGATATCATGTTATTTATCACTTGGGACACTAATGTTGTTCATGTTTTAAGACCTAGCAGTCCCTTCTTTGGACAGAATGGCTACCTTATATTAAGGTAGGGAGTGACATTTCTATTTTTGGCTAATTTTGCCAAATTTTGTATTTTAATTAATTAATGAATGAATTAATTAATAATTAATTAATAACTAAGGCTAAAATAAAAAATTTGGCAAAATTAGCCAAAAATAAAAATTGTCACTCCCTACCTTAATATAAGATAGCCATTCTGTCCAAAGAAGGGACTGCTAGGTCTTAAAACATGAACAACATTAGTGTCCCAAGTGATAAATAACATTGTTTTACAAAAATGAGAAATACGCAATATTTACCTTGAAAAAAACAATAAAGAAGTAAGAATTCCTTCGACTGAATCAGTAAAATACATGATGACCCCAACACTTAAACTTCACAATTTTGGTATCACATGAAAGCTTTTTTAAGCCTCTTTTTCCTCAAATACTTTGCCAAAACTGACCAAAAAATGATGTTTTGGGTAAATGACCCCCTTAAGCCCCGTAGGGCATAAGGCATACAAATTAACCACGATAAGTGTCTTAGCAGGAATTTGATAGCGCTTTGACTCCATGAGTTTGCCAGTAAGTTCTTTTCTAAATCTACAGGGAATAGGATGATGTGGTATGAATACCAATCTCTTCGATGAAATTGCACTGAACATGACATGTCAAATTCCTTGATGACAATTTTGACATTTTATGAGTAAAAAAAGTATCTTAAAAGTATCTTACTCATTCTAGTTGTTGCAATTGTGAACAGGTGAAGACGACATTCCCAGTTTGCCCCACTGAGATTTAACTGGCTAAACTTTGTGGCATATTCAGGATTTTTGTTAGGCCGGGGGACTCGGAACTGCAAGGCTTCGGGTCACTGTTGAACGGAGCCCCACCATCAGTAAGGTGCGCGGCGTGCAAGAAATATTTTCCTTCAAAAATCTCCTAAACCACCGGAAACGACCC